>BJCM01065510.1:0-10835 GCA_018326385.1 Flaveria bidentis | reverse complement strand
TATTTGGGAAAATATAAGGAATTATTGTACAACTCCCATAAATTTTTTTAATATTTAGAAAGAAAAAAATATAATAATAAAAATATTAAAAAATATTATTTAATTATAAAAGATTATAAATTTTTAATATAAATATAGAGATTAAAATAAAAAAAAAAACTATTACCAATGCTATTAAATCTCATCCCAGAATAGTTTAACTCCCCTATCACCATAGTTGTCAAACAATATAACAAATAAAAATAATTTAAAACGAAGTATATATAGCATCACCCAATTGAAAATCACCTTTTATTCACTTTGGATGCGTAACTGCATCCTCCTATTCATGCAATTTGTCTCACCTTTCAATTATTAATTATTAACTATTAATTATTAACTACTAACTATTAATTATTAATTATTAAACCAACTGAATATCCCTCAGCTTATGCTCCTTCTTCTTCGTCTCCGCTCCGGCGTCTTCCGCCTCTGGTAATATTATTTCTCCTCCTCCTCCTCTTTCAATTGCACTTCTTTTTACAGATCTGAAAGCTGATTCTGTAGTTACAATATATACGTATCATTTTAGGAGTTCCTTATTTGAGCTTAATTCTTTCAACGTTAGGTTATCTCCTAATCTCGATTATTGGATTGCGATTTGTGTTCTAACATATTCGTGTAGTTTTGTCCTAGTTTTCTACTAGTGTAAATCATCTGTGAGTTTATACAGAAATTCTGACTTGATGATATGCATATCTAGGAGAATTTCATCAACATAGCCTGATTATCGTCGTATTCTGTGGGAAGAATCACTAAGTTGGAAGTTTATTCCGTTTAACAATGGTGAGATCTACGTTCACTGTCGTCGCTGTTATGTGCTTGATTTCTAGTCTTCTGTTGGTTAACGTTGAGGGAAGTCGAAGGTCATTGAATGGTGATGGTATGAAACAATTACGGTTTGATAAAAAGAAGGGTGAGTTTAGGATTCTGCAGGTGGCTGATATGCACTATGCTGATGGGAAGAAGACTCCTTGTGAGGATGTATTACCTAACCAGTTTGCGCACTGCAGTGATCTCAACACCAGTGTTTTCATTAACCGTATGATTCAGGCGGAGAAACCGGACCTCATTGTTTTCACAGGAGATAATATATTTGGGTTTGACGCACAAGATGCAGCAGCGTCTATGAATGCAGCCTTTGCCCCTGCTATAGAGTCAAATATCCCATGGGCGGCTGTTTTAGGGAACCATGATCAAGAATCAACGTTATCGAGAGCAGGTGTCATGAAGCATATTGTTGGATTGAAGCACACTTTGTCTCAGGTTAACCCTTCTGGTGTAGATGTTATTGATGGTTTTGGGAATTACAATCTTGAAGTTCATGGAGTTGAAGGGTCGAATTATATGAATAAATCGATCCTCAACTTGTACTTTCTTGACAGTGGTGATTACTCTACAGTCCCCTTGATTCCTGGTTATGGATGGATTAAACCATCCCAACAGGTTTGGTATCAACAGACGTCTAAAAAGCTTCAAAAGAAATATAGAGCACCCGGGCTTGCGTATTTTCACATTCCATTGCCTGAATACGCGTACTTTGATTCATCAAACTTTACTGGTGTGAGACAAGAAGGGATTAGCTCTGCTTCTGTGAATTCTGGGTTCTTTACAACATTAGTTGGAGCGAGTGATGTAAAGGCTGTTTTTGTTGGTCATGATCACATTAATGATTTCTGTGGGAAGTTAACTGGAATTCATCTTTGTTATGGTGGAGGGTTTGGATATCATGCCTATGGGAAGGCTGGATGGTCAAGAAGAGCAAGGATGGTTGTGGTTTCTTTAGAAAAGGAGACATATGAGGATTGGGGTGTGGTTAAGTCCATCAAAACATGGAAGCGTCTTGATGATGAAAACCTAACTGCCATTGATGGTCAGGTTCTTTGGAGCCAACAATCATCAGGTAATCGTAGAAAAAAGCCTATCCGCCGTGTTGAATGAGTCAGAAGTTTCAAACAAGATCGTAGTTCTCATTTTGTTTACACTAAAAATGGCAGAAGATCAATAAAAGTGAGTGGTATCTTTGTCAAAGTCCAATCTTTGTATTAGCAATCCACAAATGCAGGGGTTTAAGTAGTTTGTATTCGGCTCTTATACTTGACACTTAGCAGTGCTATCTCTTGTTGCTAGTAAGAATATATAAAGCTCGTAGTTTTCAGATAATGGAATGGTATGATTTTTCCTTGTAAATAAAGTGCAAGGCAATCCTAGGCTTCCCAAAAGCCAAGACGTGAGGCGAGAGTTCCATGTATGCTAGGTGTTGCTCTATATATAACTAAACAAACTTTATGTATAATCAAAAGCTACTTCTGTCTCATATATTAATCTTTTAGCATGTAAACTATTTCTAATATCTTCATCCCTTTTGATGTTTTATATCCCACAGACCCAGATTTGCATGACCCTTCACCTTAAGGCCATGAAGCGCATTCATGATTGCCTCTTGCGCATAGTGCCATTTTAAAGCAAGAATTTGTCATGTTATGCTTTTATATATGATCTTAAAACGCATGGCATTATCTAACTGATTCAAATCAAAAGTGTAAAATTTTATGCAAATGTGACTTCATTTGTTTGGTTCTGAAGTGAAGTCTGCATGATTTTCACAGGAGAATGACACTGCTGTAAAATTTTAATTGCACCAAATGCCTTGAATTTACAAAAGAAAGTTTGAAAGTATTCTCTTTAAATCGTAGTTATTGCAATCAAACAAGTAAACAAAGGTCATCATAAAGTTAAAAAGGGTAGTCACCAGCATGTTTTAAAAACAAAAAGGGGATAATGCACCACAACGTATAGGTGTATGGACCATAGTAGTGAATTTTAAGTTGTGTTAGGCATTACCAGAGCCCGTACAATGTTGTATACATTACCTAATATCGGTTAGTCACAACAGGAGTCGTAAGGTTTGCGAAATAGCTTATTAGATGTTAAATAGCACATGAGAATGTGGAGTATGTCACAGTGAAGTAGTCACATTCATATATACATCAAAAGCAAAGACAAGAGCAGTGACCTACAATAAGCCAATTTGATTTGAGTTCATTGATAAAATTCAACTCATCAAGGGTACATAAAGAGTCCAAATGATCGTTTGATTCAACTCAAGTATGCACAGTTTGTGATTAAGCTCTAAACAAGAACTACACTAATAAAAACAGCTCAAACCTGAATCTGTACAGCAATGATCAGAAAACTTAATCATTGTCTTCGTCAGCATCAGCTCCACTCTCGTAATCAAAAAGGTCGTTCAACGCTGTAGCTTGTTGATGTTGGAACTCATTAATGGCATCTTTTGCACCAAACACAAGTGCATTTTTTGCAGCTTTAAATGCCTCCTTTCGTTCCGCAGAGCTCTCCTGTTTCATCACTTTACTTTTGTTAAGTTTTTCTGCTTTCACAATAGCTGCCTTCCTGTTAGCTTCTCTACAGTTCAACAGGTCAATATATTTCTCATGTAATGCTTTGTTTTTCACCTGCTTTAAAACAGGAGGGCTCACTAGTGTAGTTACATGCGAGCTACCAAACCTTGAAGCACTTCTATGGGCTGTCAAAGATCTTTTGTGTGCATCATCTGTTTCTTTGTTGCGATCAGGTGTGGTAAGCATCAGATTAAGGTTCAAAGACGGGCTAAACGTGGGCTCCAGAAGCGA
Source organism: Flaveria bidentis (assembly GCA_018326385.1). NCBI lineage: Eukaryota > Viridiplantae > Streptophyta > Magnoliopsida > Asterales > Asteraceae > Flaveria > Flaveria bidentis. Next base: position 7,143 of record BJCM01065510.1, on the reverse strand, counting down.
GAACATGTCAGATTCGGAATCTTGCCCCACTTTATACTGATTTTGTAACATGTGTCTTACAGTCCTCTGGACTACATGACTCTTCTGCTTATGATATCTAGGTCTCTTAGTAGTAGGACTTGAAGTGTTGAGCAGTTTACTTGCAGAAAACGAGGGGTTTTGTGGGTTTGATACTCGAGCTTTGCAACGCACACGAGGTTGAGGCGGTGTCAAATGACTACCATGTATTTTGTCAAAACATTCCTGTGCAGTTTTTCCAGGGACCTGAAACACATACAGTGGTAGAAACACTACACCTCAAAAGATGCTAAAATCCAACATTATGAAAAGGATGCAACATTCATACATATTAAACACAATGGCGCGTATATATTGATATAGAAACATTAGGTTTGTAATGGGTAGTGAATTACCAGCCTGGAAACCTTCTTCCAGAAGTGTGGGGTGGGTTTTGCTTCTAGGTAAGCTCTCTCCAACGCCAGTTCTTGATCTTTGGTCCACCCTTGAGTTATCCACATCGTGTTCTCAAACTGATTTCTTGTTCTTTTAACCCCAATATTCTTTTGTTTTTTGTTAGCATCCCTCATATTTATGGGTCCTTCTTGCACAACAAGAGCAGTTGTAAGAGCATCTCGGTTTTTAAATTCATCTCCGTCCTTTTTCGATAATTCTTCATCCAAAACTTGGTTTCCAGCGATTGACAAGACCCCTTCACTGATCTTATCATCACACACCAATGTATCAAATTGATGGGACTTATGGTCACATTTCTTCTTACTGTGTTTCACTTTGTTCTTTGATGACTTACCCTTTGATTGTTTGGATATGTTGACATCCTCTTCAAGTATCAATTCACCTGATGAACACCCATGTCTTGTATTTCTACTAAAGCCACCACACTCAGCTTTCTCAACATTTGCATCCAAATCTCTACAAGAACCACGCGTTACGCGCTTCTCCGATCCCCCTACAAATTACATCTCAAATTACTACCGCACATAATAACAAAAGAAGCATAACATTCACTCATACAAAAAAGAATGAAAAAGGTCAGTTGAAAGATTATCCTCCATTTCCTTACAACAATGAAAAACCTTGATTAACCGTCATCCTAAACTCTACAACAAAACCCACATTAGGGTTTCACAAGATTTAAACTTAAGCACTATGAATCAAGTAATTACACCTTAATAACCTAGGGTTAGTCGACTTTAACCTTGAAACCCTCAAAACACATCTAGAGCCACATAATCACTACAAACAAACCAACCAATTGATCAAACCATTACCCACTGAAACACTAAAACCAAAACCACAAAACACTTACTCTTTCTCCGATCCGAATCGCACCCATCAACACATCGATTCAATCTTTTCGAATCAACGGAGCTTTGTCTACCATTACAAGATCCATCAACTTTCGACTTCGATCTGTGGGTTTTCTTCTGGGGAGAAACCTTCGTCTTTCGGGTCAAAGAGAGTGGTGTTGCTGAAGAATGGGATCGGGTCCTCCGGTGTTGATTCGGGTCGGGGGTTTTCGGGTCTTGAGGATCCGAGAGTACAATCTGGAGGAATCTGGGAGATCGCCGGAGGATTACCGGTGGTGTTGGCTCCTCGTTGCCGGAGCTTCTGTGGGGCATTTCGTCGAACACCTGGTGTACGTTTGATTTGAAGTGTAGGTGAAGGGATACAAGAGGGAAAACAGTGGTTCAAACTTGTAAAGAAGAATATTGTATCAACTTTGAAGCCTGTAAATTGGACCTTATTTTGGCCCAAACATTATGTTTCGTATATTTTTTACGCAATTAACTCAAACATTGGTTTCACTCCAACCGTTAGAATTTAATCCAACCAGTGATGGGTCTCGGAAATTTTACTGTGGAATTGAAAATTCAGTTCTGTAGCGGTATATATAAAAAAATTCTAGTACAGGTAAGGCTGGGTCGGTTGCATAATTTTCATCAAATAATCAAACATTCAAGCAACTAATCAAATATATTAGGGTCTGTTTAGTATACAGTAATGAAATGGATGAAGAAATGGAATGAATTAGTGAATGGAATGGATGAGAGACTAAAATGAATTATTACATTTCATAATAATGTTTGGTTACCCTTTAAGAATGAAATGAATCATTACTTTGTGATGTTTATTACGTATGAAAAACGAAAAAATGAAATGTGAAAGTAATTTTGGTCGGGATGGTGGCCGATGGAGGTTTTTGGCGGCTGCGGGGGCTGGTGGTGGTTCCAGGCAGCGGCGGCGGCCGGTGGTGATTGTTGTGGTGGGTGAGTGGCTAGTGTTAGTGACAATAAGTGATGGAATGAAAATAAAAAAAGAGAGTGGATAGAATAAATTTAAAGAAATGAAATCAACTATGTAATGGTTTATTTCATTATTTTTGTTAACCAAACATGTCTTTTATCATTCACCCTCAATTGTTTATTTTATTCCACCCTTCATTAATCCATACCGAACACTACCTTAATAAAAAGTAAATAATCTAATATTTAATCTAGGAAATAATTAAAATAATAAGGTAAATTTTATAGAAATAGTTTAAAACAAACTCCTGACTTAAGAATTTTAGGGGTTTTAGAATCGGATTTAAGATATGAGGGCTTGTAGCCATGAACAAAGGTATGATCGATGACTTGATGGTAGGGGCTTCGAGAAGATTTTCATTAACCAATCATTCCATAATGGTTTAACTAGGTTAAATACTTTAGTTGTTGGAGTAATGGAATAACAAGCTTAATACTTTTAAATAGTTATTCTGAGTGTTTGATATTTAAAGCGTTATATGAGCAAAATTGTTTAAATCATTAGTGGAAATCTAAGTTTATAAGAATTTTTAAGCATGTGTCATTTAGTTTATAATTTTTCTATATTGGTAAAATTGTGAAATGCTAAATATGTTTCCTTGGGAATAGTGTCAAAGTTCGTTGAGGGTCGATGTCAAAATCTATTGTCGGTTAGCGTCAAAGTTTCACGAAGTTGGTGTTAAAATTTCGTGAAAGTTGGTGTTAAAATTTCATGAAAGTTGGTGTTAAATCCTTACATCTAAAAAGAGAACTTGAAATCACACAACCAAAGGAATTTGAGGTGAAACATTTCCTTGAGTTTTACATTTCATTACTCACTCAAATACAATTTTACTTGAAAATTATATACTAATTCTTAATTCCATTTAATTCTTTCCAACCAAACGCAGCCTAAGGTTGTGTTTGGTTGGAAGGAATGAAATGGAATAGAATGAAAATGAGAAATTAGTATAATTTTCTAGTAAAATTGTGTTTAATGAGCAATAAAAGTAAAATCAAAGGAATGTTTCACCTCAAATTCTCTTGGTTGTGAGATTTCAAAATCCTTCCACTTAAAAAGGGAACTTGAAATCACGCAACCAAAGGAATTTGAGATGAAACATTCCCTTGGGTTTTACATTTCATTACCTACTCAGACATAATTTATTTGAAAATTATGCTAGTTTTTTAATTTATTCCATCCTTCCAACCAAACGTAGCCTTAGAGTTGAGTCGGTAGGTTTTATCAGTAATGAGTTTTCTTTTAATGGGTTTGGGGGTGCGGATCTTACTGGAAAACGGATAGATAAACTCGATTAAAATAATACATATGTTTAGAAACATGGTCGCACGCTTACCGTTAAAAAATAAATAAATAAATAATAAAACTTTTGCATGCACCGAATTTAATGAATACAAGTTACACTCGAAATGTCGCATCAATACTTGGATCGTCAATGAGTTCTAGATCAACTGGTTTAGAAGGAGACACACTATGACTTTCTAATGTGAATGTCATGGGTTGGAGTCTCACTAGGTGCAATATTCTTCTAGTGGGCCAATGGTTTTACCACAGTGGGCCTTTAGGTGGTGGGTTCCCTTGGAATGGTGGACGAGCCGGGTCACCAGCGTTGTCTGTGTTCGCGAGCGTGGATGGCCTTTTGCCATTAAATTTACCCGGATGACCGGGCTTTAGAATTATTCGTTTACCGTTTAAAAAAAAATACTTGGATCACTTGAGTAGCTACCGCCACGTGATACATGTTCCCTGTTCCCATGATCACAAAATCTGCCACTTCGCACTTTCTATTTTGTTTCTTTTATTTTTACATGCTTTATTTTCCTTTTATATATGTGTTTTATTTTCCATTAAGTACGTGGGTAAATTGCCTTGGAAGAAAGGACAGAGAGTTTTGGGGAATGAAAATTATGTTGTTTTATCTCGTGTTAAGTTAAATTGACTTTTTTATGTTAACTTAGTTTTAGTATAGTGGGTGATGTTTTTAGATATAATTTCTTAGTCAGAGTAGTGTGTTTGTATTTTCGGTTGGACATCGCAGCCCTATCGTTTTTTCGGTGGTGAATATGTATTCTTAACGAGCCTTAGATTTATCTATATTTTTTTATCGTTACATTTGAACCCGTGTTGTTTGGTTCTGCTCCTATATGTTTATAGTTGTAGTTGTTAGTGTGTCACTTGTAGTGAGTGTGTGGTCTGCGATTCGGATTGTTGCAAGTGGCGTGTGCTATATATTGAGGTTTTAAAATACAAGACCGTAAATAATGTAAGAACCACGAGAAGCAATCTGGAACATTATTCTAGTTGTGAATGTGTGAAGGGGATATGAAAGAATAATAGCTTTGTTGCCAGTTTATGTGGGTGCAAAATTAGTAAGCCTTTTTTTCTAATGACGATATTGAGGATTCCTTTAGAGGACATGTCTTATCAATACTCATTAGTGACCCATTTGTAAAGAGATCTCACTTGGACCTAACTTATGATGTAGATATTCATATTTTACCATCAATTATACACCTTATGTATTTAGTGTATAGAAGCTTATTTTCTAAATGACATTATCTTAAGAGAAAACTAGTGAAATTCGCGCTATGTATACTGCGTTACACATAAGAGAATAAATTATAAGTTAATAGGCGTCAAATACACAAACTCAATTCGTATGCAACTTTCTTTGCTTACCAAATGACGAGATCACAACTCGCGGATCAGTGGATGAATTACGGGATGACCCTACGTTTTGCGCAACACACATAACCATCTAGCACAATTACGGGATTACCTAAAGTGACATCCTAGGGTTCAAGTTTTTCATCCACGTTTCATTTACAAAGTAATGCAATACAAGCAAGCATTGCTATGTTGTTAAAGTTTGCTATCATGTTTATATTGTCCACTAACTTTAAGGCATAATACTAGAACGTTCTTAATTTACCATGTAACAAAGATGTTTAATTATCAACATGTTTAAAGTAATTTTGTTAACTACATGACTATCTTAACAAGGTTTACACCGAAATATCTGTCATTCGTAATTCTAGCTATCGAGCAACTTATACAAGAGAAGTAAAGACAAAGGGGTTCTAACAAAACGTGCCCAGGTTGAAAACACAAAAAGAGGAATTAGATAATCATCTACTTTAAAAAGGAGTTTCAGTTTGGGTCAACGAGTTTTCTCACCTATGATGAATTCATCTGGAGGGTACTCTCAAGTTCGGAACTAATGGGGACACACTAATGTACGGGCTTTTCGGACATGCAAGCCTACTGCCCTAAAGTTTTGTACTCGAGTAATAGAGATAAGCAGTGAACCGATAACCCAACAAATGATTCATTTAGCCGTTAATAAAAAGAATTAAAATAATGTCCTACATATAATTACAATATTACATATTATATTCTCAAAAATCGCAAAAAAGGTTTAAAATGGTTAAATATTTTTCTAAACCAATGCAATCATTAGGAAAAAGTAAGTTTGGGGATGCAAAATCACTTTACTTGATTTGATGGAAAAATTAGGTCAAGGAATTAAAGTAGGCAACAAAAAAAGAAAATTCACTTTCAATTTATTTTTCAAACCTCAATCTATTGCCAAGATTTCGAAGATCCACCTTTTGTGTTTGTCATTTATCATTCATGCATTTTATGTTATTATATCTTACTTTGTGATGATATGATGAAAAATAAATATATGATTAGACATATGATATACAAACGCCTAGGGTGGATATATAGACGTACTTTGACTGGAATCTTTACGAGTCGTAAAGTTATTGACGGTTTCAAAAGTGTTTCGCAAACATCAAATTTATCAGGTCATGTCCCATTACGGCATTTATTCTGCTTTACGGTGCATAATAGACTTACGGGCGACTCAGCATAACGGACCGCCATCAATGAAAAAATTGACCCACCCACCTAACAATCGAGATTATTTTCATAAACAAATATTTGTGTTAACTCACTTCGGAAAAAATATAATAAGGCGCGGCTCAAGTTGCTAAATGAATAACAGTTGATTTCATGGTTTTCTTCGTGGATATGCCTATACATCCAAAGCGAAGCCTACCAGCCAGGTCCTCTTAATAATTAAATATACACATAACATTTTTACTTTTACGTATTTCTCTTCAAGTTATCATATTAGTTAATATCCTTTTAAAAAATCGTATCAATTAAATTCTTCTTTACCCTAAATGACAAAACTATTTTTTCTAACTTGATACAAAACTATGGTAATTCGAATAAAAAAAATTAATTACGCAAGAGAGTAGTAATAGTATAATAATAATAAACTATACAAAATTTAAAATAAAAAAAAATTCAACATAAACAATGCAAAATAACAAAATCTACGACATGGATATATGGAACCGAACCGAAGAAAAATTCTACTTTGACCGAGTCCCATGTTAGATATATAGTTTTTTTCTAGATTTAATTACGCAAATGGTCCATGTGGTTTATTAAAAATAACAAGTTTGGGTACTAAGAGTTTTTTGTTACATGTTTGGGTATTGTGGTGTCAATTTACAACGAGTTAAGGTATTAATACTAACGGGCGTTAACTTTTCCGTTAAACCTAAGGGCATTTTTGTCTTTTTACTTTACATGAGCTATTAATGTACATAAAAGGACTATTTATGTCATTTAGTATATATAAGGGAGTACTTGGGTATTTAATATACATACATATTCAGACATATATACATAAATATTGAAATACTATGGTTTTTCAAAACACCTTACTGTCGGCCACCACCGGCTGCCACCATCGCCAACCCCCCACTGTCGGCCACCACCAGCCACCACCACCACCGC
>BJCM01065509.1:0-31227 GCA_018326385.1 Flaveria bidentis | reverse complement strand
CAACAGTAAATCAGTTCGTAAAGCAGTTAACTTTTTCCTTTCTAAACAAAATGAAGAGGGTGGATGGGGGGAGAGTTACAAGTCTTGCCCTAGTGAAGTATATACACCGTTGGATCATACGAACCTAGTTCAAACATCATGGGCTATGCTTGGTCTTATGCTAGGTGGACAGGTTAGTTTTTGACAAAGTAATCAAGCTTATGCCAGCATATCATCATTAATTTTCAGGGCTAAATACATCTATATATATTCCGTCATTCTTATGCTAGGCTGAAAGAGATCCAACACCCTTGCATAAAGCAGCAAAATTATTAATTAATGCACAGATGGATAATGGAGATTTTCCTCAACAGGTAAGAAGAATTAAAGCATTTGCCTTCTTTCTTTAATCAAGGACACAACTACTTCAACCCTCTAATTTCATCCAGTCATTTTTATTTACATCCAAGATTACTTTTGCAGGAGGTTGCTGGAGTTTTCATGAAGAATTGCATGCAACATTATGCAGAATACAGGAACATCTTCCCGCTTTGGGCACTTGCAGAATATCGCAAACGAGTTTGGATCAATTAAAGTGATCTAGATAACGTGTGAAGTTAAATTACCCGGTGTACTGTATATTAAACTATGGGGTCTATGTGTTATTCTTTTATGCTAATGTAACTTTGGTTTTAAAAAACGCGCCTGGGCACAAGGCGAATCTTGAAGTGAGGGTGTGCGCTTTTTGAGACATAAGGCGCATGTTGCACGAGAAGTGCAAGAAAAACGTGATTTTCTGGTAAAAAATCCCTTTGAGACGGGTGCTTCTTATACAAGGGTTGTTTTTTGCTTCAAAGTGTTATATGTGTTAATATCTTAAAGCAATAATTGTTAGAGCCACGCCACACTACCTGCATGCCACACATGGGCAAGTTTGACTTAGTTTATTCGAGGTTATGTTTACGTTTGATTAAGTGGACGTCGTGTGCATGTGTTTGTTTACTGGGCATCTTAAATGACCTAGTCTTTAGGTGTTTCTAGCTTTCTAGCTATTAGTTGTTTTTGTTTATTCTATATATTGTAATTGTATCTCATCAATATAGTTTATTAGTTTCAATTGAGAATATACGAGTGTCCATTAATAATGACCTAATTAATAGCTATATTTGAAGTGGGGATGCTAAAAACCTATGGGATATTTTCTAAAAATTATATAAACGCTTAGTGCCTCACGCATGAAAAGCTCGCTGCTTTTGCGCTTTACACTTCAGTTTTACACCTTGTCACCTCTGCACTTTTTGCTTTTAAAACCAAGAATGTGAATAAAATAAGGGTTGTAAGGTTCACGTTTCACTTGGGCGTAGGTTGCTAACAATTTTTTGGAAGCCACACACACGCACATATAAACAACAACAAACAAAACATATACAAAGAAAACAATTACTACCCTTCAGTAAGTCGGAAGCGGTTGAGCATCCAGAACAAGAATCTTAAGCAAAAGCACTACAACCCTATCTAGGCCTGAACAGAATCTCGAACTTCACTCGAATATCAAAAACCTAACCTAAAGGAATCAAACACACTTAACCAAAATGAGCAGAAGAACAACTCCAGGGGCTGCCCCCGAGACCTGAACGATATAAGGCTCACAGTCACACCAATATCCTAGATATGCAAACCAACTAACAAAACAGAAATAAAAAAGCAACGTAGCTATGATACTATAAATACCACAAAATTTTGAAAGTATCGATCTCGGTTAATCTTTTATGCGGGTGTTTATCATAATATGATAATAGTATGACTGATTAAAAATTTTCACAATGTGAAATTTGATTAACTGATTCTAGCATAACTGATTCTATATGGTATACACCTCTAAGAAAACCCAAATCATAGGTTAGTAGAATAGCTTCCAATTTCTTATCCCAACAAGGCAACAATAGGATCCATAACAAATGGCATCAAATTCACTTGCTTGAATTTCTTTATAAGTAAAGGTGTAAAAATATATACATAGTAGAAAAAAGTAGCGATGAACTACAGGGAGACAATTTAACACATTACTTATGAATGAGATAGTTAAGTAATAACGTACACTTTTATCTCTTTTTTTTGAATGGCAAATGTGTGATCTTGCTTCGGAGGATAAGTTTTATCTTAATCTGGCCCACCTATTTGTTTCTCAGTCGGGACCGCACTCCCAACCCCCTTAGAAGGAAACCCATTATTAAGGAAACTTCTAGCTTAACTCTAAGTATTTTTGCTTAGAGTGAGACTTGAACCCTTGGCCTCTCAATATTTACATATCATAGGTACCTTACCTTAACCAGTTGGGCTACGTAGACTCTTATCTAACAGACAAAACCGGTGAACGGGTTAAAGGTTGCCAAAAATGTATTTTTAATGCTTGAAAAGTATAAATAAAAAACAACAGAACTTTTCATATAAAAATTAGATTATTATTAAAATAATATCATTTGTAATCATATTCTATACACTACATGCATTGAAACATTAACTTCTTTTGATGAAAGTGTTTTGAATCAACATGGACCATCCTACCTCTTTTGACTCGTATAAAAGTTAACCATTTTAACCCAAACATGTTTTAACACGTTAGCAAACTCACCCGCTCAACCTTACCACCTCTAGCTAAAAGTAATTTGCTAGATATAATACCTTTTCATCTTTAACTTGTCTCCATGTTAAAATTATCAATTTGTACATTCTCATGATTACCTTAAAATTGGGCCCATAGATTTCCATTATTGTGATTCTACACATGGATACATTAGAAATCTCATACCTAAATGTTAGACTAATTTTCTTCGCATGTAGTCATTATTTATCCATGTAATGATACAAACAAAAAACAAACAGAAATTCACCTAAGATTATGAAATTTGACAAAGAAGAGTCAGGGTTAAATATATATATATATATAATATATGCACATCAAAAGCTTATTGGAAGCTTATCCCATAAGTGTGCTTGGTGAAATAGCAACGGTAGCATCAAATCCAACCTCACTGCTGATAAGTATATCCTTGTGGTCAGCTGCTGCAACAAGATGATAAACATGGGATGAATTGCAACTCCAGGATGAATGTATGGAACATCAAGATGAGAGCAAAAAGAAAGGACACGTTCATAGGCATCCATGAAATTATTAACATATTTTTTGTTATAAGTATTCCATTGACTAAAAACAAATGGTATCCTGCCTTATGTATAACGACATAATCTTATGTACAAAGAATTTAGCACTTCATGATGTCGTAAAAGTTGTTTGCAGTCAAACACAAACGCCCTAACACTTTCACCGATAACCAAGCTCGTCCCTTTCTCCAATAACTACTCTCTCCATATTAACATTTAAATAAACCACAAGAGAAAAATCTCTTGGTAAGACTAAGCTTCATGCCAACAAAACAAATCTGATAAACACAAATCATTCAATCAGTTTTTGCATTCTACACTTAATTTGCTTCATACACGGAAAAATAGAATTCATAAAATACAAGCCTTTTCTATGCTGAAATTCAACTATTTGCATTGATGAAAACATTTATGAAACAATACATTTCTAAATAAGAATAAATAACTTTATGGAAACCTGATACATTGTTATAAAATTTGTTGTTCAATTCCTTACAAAATAATATGATGTATTATCAAAGGCATCATGGGCACCCTCCAAATGACCACCAAAGAACGGAATTAACAACATCTAAATCATCAATATCACCAGTTTTCGATGCAAAATACTTGTCTTTTTCCTTCTCCAACTCCTTCAAATTTTCAACTACACTTTTCAAAACCCTAATTTGTAACCAAATCGTTGCAAAGTCAATATCACCTAACAGTTAAAAATCAAGTGGTAACCAGACATTACAAACCTGAACCGCTGGATCCGATCAACATAAACTAAAATCAAGATGATTGAGTTGAGATTTGATGAAAGAGATGATGAATTGTTGTGAGGCAACTTTGTGCTCAAGCTTCAAAGTAAGACCGCTGCTCAATGTATCTGATACCAGAGAGCTTCGACGCTAGTGTTTGAGATTTGTTGAGCTGTAGCTCTTTCTCTGCCTGCAAATCATTACGATCAATCTTTGTACATGGAGAAGAGATAGGCGTTGATTTCTGTATCTTCCATTTGTTCGACTCTTTCTTTGAAGGTGGATGAAATCGCCATTGTCGAGTGATGTGATCACACAATAGAAAACGTTTGTACAATGGAATTTGGAGGAAGAGTTATAGTTGAGAGAGGTTAGGTGTGCGGACAAGTGGCATGGTTTAAGTGGTTGTGAGTGGATGAGAGTGAAAATATTATTGTGGATTGATATATTTGAAAAATTACTGTTTAATTCTTATAAATTTTTAATATTTTTTAAAGTGGATGTGAGTTGAGAAGAGATAAAAAAGTAATGATAAGTGTATAAAAAGTATTATTTAATTGAAAAGAAGAGAGAAAATATAATAACTTTTAGTGTAATTATATGAATAAATATAAGAAATCCACTATAATCTATCATCATCCTCATCTTTATTATTACATTAAAGATAATAGTTTTTTTATATCTTTTTTCAATTACATAATATTTTTTCAACCAATAAACCTTAGCTCAACCTTTGTTTGAACAACCAACGAATATTTTTCTATCCCGGTCACTCGGGTAAACCAATTGGCGAAAGGTCACCCATGCCCGCGAACACAGAAAACGGTGGTGACCAGCGCTCGCTCACCATTCCAAGGGAAACCCATGACCTAATGGCCTACTGTGGTAAAACCCTTGGCTTACTTGGAGTAAATTACACCAAGTGAGACTCCAACTCATGACATCCATTTTAGAAAGTCATAGGATGCATCCTCCTAAACCAGTTGATCTAGAACTCATTGACAATATTAGCCCAACTAGTTAAAATGAATTACCATAACATGTAAATAAGGTGAGGTCATGAGTTCAAGTTTTACTCTAAGCAAAATACTAAAGTTGAGCCAGAAGGTTTTCTTAGCTATGAGTTTCCTCCTAAAGGGGTTGGGGGTGCGATTTCGGCTTGGAAAGAGATAGGTGGCCCAATTAATATAACACTTATCTTTCGAATCATGGTCGTATATTTATCGTCAAAAAAGAGTAATATTTTTCATACATTTATCATTACATTTTATTTCTCATCCACTCACGACCACTTTCAAAAATATTAATTTTTTTATAGGGATTGTACAGTGTTTCCCCGAATATGAGGAAACATGGTACAAACCCCATAAATTTATTACATATTTCAATCACAATCACTTACAAATCACCCCCCATAATATATGACACCCACTCACATATATATGAGGAGCGGACTGTGAATACTCGAACTCAACGATTAGATGTTATGATTACTTAACTATTCAAGACAATTAAAAGTGAAAATAATTGAGTTCAAGTTTAAATTAGAATATAAATGCTTTAGATGGTCTATAGAGTTTTCTCGATTATGATTTATTTTTAAGGATATTAGGGGTGCAGCCTTGTATGAAAAAACAGATAGATAAACCCGATTAACAATAATGTCATGCATTTATCTTCTGAAAGATGTCATGAATGTTGTTACAGGTCATTAGCTATATCGTCGCGTCCTTTAAACCTGCGTAGGTGTTTTATCATTTTTACTCAATCTCACTCAAAGGAAACAATCTCATGATTTTTTATGTCCATCAATTTAATTTACAAATAAATATTAAATCATATTGTGCATAAGAATGTCTTCATGTTCATTAAATCGGGTGTTGGGCCTTTAATCTCTTTAACACCACATCTGGGTGGTGTTACGGGCCACGCAGCCACCTCATTACTGACTCCTTTAGGCGCAATATTAAGTAGCCTCAATTAAGGTCTATGAAATCATTAAAAGTTGCGCCAAATGCATCCTTTGTTGAAGCTACACCAATAATACACCAATAATATAAAAGAAAATTATGTAATACTTTTTCGTCGTGTACATGTCTCTCTTATCAACACATTTGGAAATGTATAACATGTTCTAGAGAAATATTGATAAATAATGAATTAAACATTCATATCTCATTTAAAAAATCATTTTCACAAAACCAAAAACACAACCTTAATGTGCAAAAGATGACATATGGACCCACGTTAAACTTCTTCATACTTGCATGGTCATGTAACATTATCCTTAAGTTCATTTTGTTAATATAATGTCATGTAATGTTCATATATGTCACATATGCTATAAAAGGAGTTTCATTACAAGCAATCATTTGGCATATAGAAACCCCCACGTGTCATGGATGTTGATGGCTTTGTAGATCACATATCACCCTAACATGCCATATATACTAGGTTTTACCTTAACTTTTTGTACTTGCACCCCAACGTATGAGTTTAGACACATATGTATCAAGTTTCGCCTTTAATATTTGTTTAATGTTAACCGAATCACCATATCATGCCATGCTTTGTATCCAACCCATGAGGTATTTATGAGAGTTAAACATATTTCTTGATTTTGTTTGTAAACATAAGAATAAATATTACACATGATAACTGCAAAAATGTTGATGTCCTCGTCAAAAGTACATTATATTAAGCAGGCAATTTTTTCTTAATATATTTTTGTATATAAATGATAAATGTTGTTGATTAATGGTTTGAAAATTCTTTAAGAGGGAGAGCCAATGAAAATTATTAAAAGAAACATATTGGTTACTGTTGTAAAACGTGATTGGATATTTCTAAGTAACACTTCATCTCAAACGATTTAATGTGGAATGTTTTATACACATTTTACGTTTCGAACGCTAGAGTTGAAGGCAAATACATAGAAGTTAAAATCAATCTAACATAAGATATTTTCAATTAAAATCAAAACCAAAATCAAACCCACCATAGGAAATCAATAGTAGAAAATGACAAGGGCTTAGGTTGGTTCAAAAAGCTTACATGACACATTTTCTTCCAAACACATCATCACCGATAACATCCAGACCTTTTTATTGTTGTAACGATCAATGATAGGAAAGAAAAGAACAACAACATAAAAAGAAGATAAATAATAACCTACAAAAACTAAAATGACATGACATGAAAATCACGTTGGTTAAATTTCTATTAAATTTAAACAACCGTCTAACAAAGATACTATAAGCACGGTGATTTCACTAACAATAACGATAATTTCCACGATTTATAACACAAAAAAAGAAAAATAAAACCTTACCAAAACACATGTACAATAATATATTCATTCACATACAATCTAAAATAAGCAAAATAATAATTTAATAAATTTATTTATTTATTTTAAAAAACACTTTTTAAATTAAAAGTTTAACCTACTACCATTTTATTACCTTTTCTAATTTAATCACATAATTTAATTACCAAAATCCAAATTCAATAGTGAATAGACACTTCTCAAAAGTCCATTAACACAACCCTTGAAAAACAAACAAACGAACGAACGAACGAACGAACGTATGGTTCAAAGTCTCAAGTGTGTGTAATTCGTAACTCATTTCTCCACCTTCACATTCACCTTCATCGTCTCCACCTTCATCCCCTTTTCATGTCGAAATCTATCTTCTTCACCTTCAATACAATGAGTTTTTGATCCACTTTCATATGTCGCAACCCTCAAACAACAACCGCAAACACTCATCTACAACCTGCACATCTCCACCACCACAATCCACCCACACAACCACCGGCGGCGGCGGCGGACCTCACTTTCCGGCGATGAAGAAGGCGAAATCGCAGGCTGTATCTTGCTCTTTGGACAACAAAAACGGGTTTCAATCGCATCAATTTGATAGTAATTCGTCGGTGCAAGACCCTTCGACCATGATCGTAGATCCGACTGATAACGATGGTGGAAGAGCCTCTTCTGCTGGTGGATTCACCGCTAATTTGGCTCGTAAGAAAGCTACGCCTCCGCAGCCTGCTAAGAAGCTCGTAATCAAACTTGTTAAAGGTTTTCGATTTCATCTCTTACCTAACTCACTCCACACTTGAATTTCTCGTCTATATGTTGATGAAATTGGTTTATGCCTTTATCTTATCTGGAAGGAATGTTTAATTTTGTTTGAATTTTGTGTTTTTATTCTGAATTGTGGATATAGGGTTTTGGATTTATGGGCTAATTTCAGGGTTCCTCAGCTTTGTAGATATTAATTTGTTATTGGCTTTAGGATGTTTGTGTTGTCTAGATTTGGTATTAAGATACTGGTATGTATATATGTATATTCCCATCTCCTATATTTATGCTCATAGTTTATTACAAATACTATAGGCGGTGTGAACAGAAAGAGATACTTAAAATACTTACTTGAGCAATACCTGTTATCAGATTGTAGGAAAAAGTGAACTTGTAGATGGAAAGAGCCCATGTAGGTGTATATTTAGAATGTTTTGCATCTAAAACCCTAAAACATTGTTGAATGTTTGATGCAGTTGTTGTAGGTTTTTGCATAAAAAGCATGTGGAATTCACTTGCATGTTTACTTTGAGTATGCAGTTGAAAGGGCCATGTAGGTGTATATTTAGAATGTGTTGCTAGGGTAGCCCGAGTGAATGACTGGGCAACTGTTCACTTTATCATTCATGATTCATATATATAGGAACATGGTTATAGGGAATGGTTCATACTAATGGTTGGTACCTGGAAACTAAGAAAATGCGCCTTCCTATAGGCTCATGTATTATCTTTTATAATACACTTATATTTTTAGTAAATGATATTCATGGATTATCTTTTAGAATACACTTAGGTTGTATAATGTTCTGTATATTTAGGTTTCAATATGTTGATTGTCTTCCTTAATTTGACCTACTTAATCTGTATTTTGGGATTCTTTAAAAGAAGAGCTTAAACCAATCTATCTTAGAGAAAGTTTTTGTTTACACAGATCAAGAGCACGAAAACCACTTCCTTTTCTCTTCTTTGTGTGTTTGGCAAAGAATCATGTAAAGAATGTTCATTGAGTGTTGTAAAGTTCATATTTTTGCTACAATTATTACTGACATCTTCATAAATCCATACTTCAATTTACAGGATGATTATTAACTTCTTCATATAGGGGTGCTGTTAATGAGACTTTAGTTGGGATCATGGGATAGTAGGTAAACTTGCTACCTGATGATTCTGTAGGTGAAATTGGTGATGGCTTGTTTTGGTTAGAGAAAAGCAAGGTTTTAGTGATAAGTTGACAGTTAGTAATATTAGGTTCATCATCTTCTCCTACTGATTTGGCTATGTTCTACGAACACTGTTTTTCTTTCACGCCTCTTGAGATGGTAGACACCTTCAAATGTATCTTCTAGATATTAGTTTATGGATTTGTCTGATGTTTGGGTTATACCAATTTTTATTAGGCTTCATGGCTGTGTATTTGACATTTTGACCATGCATATATTAATATCAAGAGGTCAGCACTCTGAAGTTCAATGTGTATTATAAAATCAGATATGAAAGGAGTAGATACTAAGCTAAATCATATAAATAATGCCCTTTCACTAGTATTGTTCTTGTTCTGAGAACCTTTACACTCAACCAATAGAAGAATTACAAAGTTATTACATGATGGAACAAGACACTAATTGTCTAATGCAGTTATGAAGATTTTTACATGATTATTACAGTTTTAAACACCTGTTTAATTTTGCTAATTTGCTGCTTTAATTTTGTATGGTATATGACACTTCGTTATAAATACCTCTTTTTTTAAAGCTAAACCAACCTTGCCTACAAACTTCGAGGAAAATACATGGGCCGTCTTGAAGTCGGCAATTAATGCCATATTCTTGAAGCAGCCAGATTCTTGTGATTTGGAGAAGCTTTATCAAGTGAGTTATACTCCATGCTTCTTTATACTACGAATTACCTTTGGCCATCCACTGACCAAAGTTTTTATTTAATATAGGCGGTCAATGACCTTTGCCTTCACAAAATGGGAGGAAGTCTTTATCAACGGATTGAAAGAGAATGTGAATCCCACATATCTTCTGCTTTACAATCATTAGTTGGTCAAAGTGAAGATCTTGTGGTTTTCTTATCACTTGTGCACAAAACCTGGCAAGATTTCTGTGACCAAATGTTAATGATTCGGGGTATAGCTTTGTATCTTGACCGTACATATGTCAAACAAACTCCATCTGTGCGATCATTGTGGGACATGGGCCTTCAACTCTTTCGGAAGCATCTATCACTAGCTTCAGAAGTTGAACACAAAACAGTCTTTGGCCTTCTGAAAATGATAGAAAGTGAGAGGTATACTACCGTTTCTTTTAAAAATATGAATGATTACGTATATATTATGACTAATATGCTCTCATTTTACACTTGTCAGATTAGGTGAAGCAGTTGATAGAACACTTCTTAACCATCTGTTGAAGATGTTTACTGCTCTGGGCATTTATTCTGAGAGTTTTGAGAAGCCATTCCTTGAATGTACATTAGAGTTTTATGCTGCTGAAGGAGTAAAATACATGCAAAACTCAGATGTTCCAGATTATTTGAAACATGTGGAGGTGTGTATCATTCTTCATATATCTATTTTTAAGGAAAGTTATTGGATGTTTTAATATTTTTTTATGACATTTGATGGTGCTTCTGGTTACAGGTAAGGCTGCATGAAGAACATGACAGATGTCTGCTGTATCTGGATGCTAGTACGAGAAAACCGTTGGTAGCAACTGCTGAAAGGCAACTTCTTGAGCTTCATATATCTGCAATACTTGATAAGGCATGGATGCTCTATATTTTATTTTTTTGACTTCCATAGTTCTCAACACGATTAGTTTCTGTCAACCATTGACTTTTGTTATAACTGGTTTAGGGTTTCACAATGTTGATGGATGGTAACCGAACTCAAGATCTTCGAAGGATGTATTCACTTTTCTCCAGGGTTAATGCCCTTGAATCCTTAAGAGTTGCCCTAAGTTCATACATCAGAAAAACAGGGCAAGGAATTGTAACAGATGAAGAAAAGGACAAAGATATGGTGCCTTCCCTCTTAGAGTTTAAGGCTTCTCTTGATAAAATATGGGAAGAAAGTTTTTCAAAGAATGATGTTTTTTGCAATACCATCAAAGAAGCATTTGAGCATCTAATTAATCTCCGTCAGGTACCGTTTTTGTTAGATAAGGAACTAATACTTGCAATTAAGTTTGTTGTAAAACTTACTGCATATTAATGTGTTATCTTCAGAACCGTCCTGCTGAATTGATTGCAAAGTTTTTAGATGAGAAACTTCGTGCTGGAAATAAGGGTACATCAGAGGAAGAATTGGAGGGCACTCTTGATAAAGTATTGGTTCTGTTCAGATTTATACAGGTACCTAAAAAATTGCAGTACTATTTCTAATGAGCCCTTGCATCATTGCATGGTACTTGCTCTTTTTTTCACCTAACACTTTTATATTTTTTGTTAATTTTGTTATATAGGGTAAAGATGTGTTCGAAGCATTCTACAAAAAGGATCTTGCCAAAAGACTTCTTTTAGGGAAGAGTGCATCTATTGATGCTGAAAAGTCAATGATCTCCAAGGTTTAATGTCTAAGGACCTTTTTACCTGCTGTGTTATGCAAGTATGCCATCTGATTATTAACCATTTGATCATTGTTTTAGTTGAAAACCGAATGTGGTAGCCAGTTTACCAACAAGCTTGAAGGAATGTTTAAGGTATGGATGATACTATTTATCCACAATTTTACTTTATTTTTTATTTATGAAGGGCATTTGTGCATTTGATTAATAGGGCTGATTTTTTTTATTTGAATTTTGTTGTTTTAGGATATAGAGTTATCAAAAGAGATAAATGAATCTTTCAAGCAATCATCTCAAGCTAGGATGAAACTACCCTCAGGAATTGAGATGAGTGTTCATGTTTTAACAACTGGGTATGTTTTACCACTCTCAGTTCTTTTTGGCAAATAACTAAAATGCTGATATTCATTGACAAATAAAGTAACATGGTAATTGGATGCAGTTACTGGCCAACATATCCACCAATGGATGTTCGCCTTCCCCATGAATTGAATGTTTATCAGGTATGATATAAATAAAAGATAATTCTATTATATTTTCAGCTCTTTTTAGATTAACAATAAGCTGGAACTTGTATAATCTTTCAGGACATTTTTAAAGAGTTCTACTTGAGCAAATATAGCGGTAGGCGATTAATGTGGCAAAATTCATTAGGTCATTGTGTCTTGAAAGCAGAATTTGCAAAGGGAAAAAAAGAACTGGCAGTTTCCTTATTTCAGGTTGGTCTACATTACTGATCTTTAAATTGTCGTTTAGGGTTCAAGGTAGTGAAAGGGCGGGTCAGGCAGGTTGGGTATTAGGTCAACCTGAATTGTTTTTATTTAAAAGCTTTTTGATGGTAAATGGTTGATATATCTTTGCAGACTGTTGTCCTGATGTTGTTCAACGATGCACAAAAGCTTAGTTTTGAAGATATTAAAGATGCTACTGGCATTGAGGACAAGGAACTAAGGAGAACTCTGCAGTCACTTGCTTGTGGAAAAGTTCGGGTCCTTCAAAAGGTGGTTTTTTTTAATATAAAAAGTTCAATTTTCATATATTGCTACCCTTAAAAATATTAACTGACCTGACCTTGATGTTTTACGCAGATACCAAAAGGTAGAGATGTGGAAGATAATGATACTTTCATGTTCAATGATGGATTTACTGCTCCTCTTTATCGTATAAAGGTGAATAATATACTAAAATAAGTGTCATTTACATAACTAAGTTTGTGACTAAGCCTTAAGCATCTAATTATACTTTGATGATGAATATAATTGTGTGTGTACAGGTTAATGCTATCCAATTGAAGGAAACTGTGGAAGAAAATGCAAGCACTACTGAAAGAGTATTCCAAGATCGTCAATATCAGGTCAATATCCTTCTTGTGCAATCATCATAGCATGATAACACCTTTTAAACTGTCTTTACATTTCATAACATGGATGTCAGAGTCTTGATTACCAATTCTGTGGAATATATTGCAGGTTGATGCTGCTATTGTTCGGATTATGAAGACCAGGAAAATGCTAAGTCATACACTTTTGATAACCGAACTCTTTCAGCAGGTACCCATTTTCTCTATTAAGAAAGTGATTCTTTTAATGAACAAACATAACCTCATGGTACAAGTGGCAAAATGTGCTGGTTCGACTGGTTGGTCAAAAAGGATAATTTTAAATGTGGGTCAAAACGGACTGGGTCAGGTTGGTCAGACATGCAAACACTAAAGTAACTGTGGAGCTTGTTGACACTTTTTTTTGTTGTTTTAACAGCTAAAGTTTCCTATAAAACCTGTTGACTTGAAGAAAAGGATAGAAAGCCTGATTGACCGGGAATACTTGGAGAGAGATAAGAGCAATCCTCAGATATATAACTATTTAGCATGAGCATCAATCAAGACTACTAATGGCAGGCATGGAGTTTGGTTCTTTAACAATTTCCTTGTCAGTTTATGTAAAGAAAGTGATAGCTTTTGTTTTTTTATTGTAAAAAAGCCTAAAGTGTTACTTTGCTTTCTTGCTTCTGTTGTAGAATTCTTAAGACACTATACTCTTTACACTATACCTGAGAGCATGTTTTCTTTTTCAAACAAATGGAAAAGGTATGTTTGGTTGACTCTAAATTCTTATTATGGGCCTGGAGATTGGAATCTGTCAGGTTTTTGGCCCAAACCAATTTAGGTTGCATCCTGGTTGGATTGGGACATCGGGTCAAACTTTGTCAAACCCGGTGATTGAGGGGAAATGATTGGTTTGTATAAAGCTGGTTTATCCGGCTTGGCTTGGTTTTAACCAGATTCAGTAGAAGAGGTGACACATTAATTTCAACCCTGTGGTTCAGTTCAGGTTCAAACAGGTCTCTACCAGCCCAGTTTCACATCGGTTTATGGTTGTGTTTAGAAGCTGTTTTTTTTGCTCCTTTAGGTTCGTGCAATATGCATGAGCCCGAGGATTAATGCCCTGGTATCCTTTATTACCCTGTATCAGGGTTGCAAGAAATCTGTTTCGGAATGATCCTAATATATCTTATACAAATTACAAAATCAGGTTATGAAAATAGAGTAGTATAGAGGCCAGCATTTGGGGTTTTGGGCCGTACCTAAAACCGGGTTCGGCCCAACCAGGATTTTTTGTACCTGGGTTGAGGCGAAACCGGGTATGAACCTGGGTCTCTACCCGCTGGCCGCTATACCCGGCCACCCGGGTAGGGTCAGGCCTGAAACCAGGTGCAGTACTAGGTATTTTTTTTTTTTTTTATTCTTTTCTTTTCTTGTGTGTGTGTCTAATATTGGGTTCAACCTGGGAGGGTTTGTTTTGGGTTCGGGCCGGGTTTGCAAAAAAAAACTCAAAATCTAAATCGGTTCCAACATTACGGGTTTAAACGGGTTCAACCTGAGTACATCTACCCGTACCGGGTCCAGGTCGGGTCCGAACCCCGGTTTTTATGCCCACCTCAAGTGTCGTACATAGTAGATGTGGATAAGAGTGTTCTAGAGCTCGTTTGGAGGTTATTCAGAGTCAAAGTTGGGGCATTACATTAGGTGTGTTTATGACCATTGAATAAGACTGAAGAGCTCAAGTTGAATGGTTTGGAGTATATACGTTTTGGCTCGTGGTTTGTTTTCGAAAGTTTGGTCGTTCATGATCTGAAACTTGGAACTAGTCATGTGAATTAAATGGATCTTTTTTAATTTTATGTTTTCTCTTTGAAAACTTGGTGTTATGTTTTTTTAAACAATTTAGCAAGTTCTAAATCTATAACAATATCTATGATAAGATTAGAATTATATATTATATTACCAGCGGTGAGTGTAACCGCTGGTAATTGAATATAAATCGTTAGATCAACATGAGATAAAATCACAACCGTTTAAACTCAATAGTTACGTCGGTTACGGAACGGTTTTAAGCGGTTACCATCCACTTTTCTTCAACCTCTTTTTACTCCACCACTTGGTTGATTGATAACCTCCACCTACAACAGTTCATTTGGTTGCATAAATAGGTCACCATGTCTCTCTTTGCAATTCACAAGCTTCACTTTTCACCAACAAATCAATTTATTCTGTTCGTATATGGATTCACCGATTTGGACTAAAGACCCGAAGCGTGGGTAGTGGAGTAGACAACCAACAACGTGTGTGTGTGTCGATTGATCATGATATTTAGGTTTAGGCTTCTGTAATAAAACTTAGTAACAGAGCATCCATCGAAGAGGAATCATCGAAGGTACTTTATACTGCCAACTTCAATCTCAAATTCTCAATTCAATTATACCAAAACAGTCTTCTTTGGCAAAACCCTCGAGAGCCGGTATGGAGTTGTTCCCTTTTGTTCATCATCATGTCGTATCCTTGTCTGTGTGTTTGTTGTTGTAGTTGTCCAGGTAAATACCCTCTACTTCTCTTCTCAAATTGATGCATTTTTAATCTTTTTTCTTGAATCGATATGAACACAAGAGTTTCGTTATTAGCAACTTACAGAATTCCCAACAGCCCTACTCATTTCTCAGGTGCAATCTAAGTCGTACAAGAAGATGATGTTTCATGGTTACATCCACTTTGAATGATTTTTTATATGGTGTATTAAAGTTGTTTTGTGGTAGAGCGTCAGTAGGCACATAGATTAAACATATAGTAGAATGTTAGATCTTTTTAATTTCTCATTGGCCAAATTAAAGAAAAATACAAGGTATGACAAGAATGCATATGTAGAGAAAAAATTAAACAGAACAGAGATAAAGATTAAAAAAAAACAAACAGATTAATATTCAAACCCATAGTAATTCAAGTATACTAACGTGTTTATCTCTATATTATTGCATAAAAACTAAGCTTCATCTATATATTGAAAATCTAATTTTGGTACCAATTCATAAAATGTATTGGTTGTAGATTTTGGTTCTCATTTAAGATAAAAAACTTAAGTTACAAACTAAAAAATGCCTAACAAGCTGAATAAAGAGAATTTTTTGACTTTTATAAATTTAATGTGGATTGTTCATCAAATAATTGCTCAGCAATTCTTAGAGAATATATAATCGTGTTAAAAAACAACTCTTATAGTTTTATCCTTTTAATGTATGTTACATATTATTGAATAACTTTTATGGATTTTTTTCGAATATGTTACGAATTATTCTTATGGGATAGTTATAACAAAAAATACCCAGCCATTCAAGCATGCTTTGAGGTATTATAATTCTTTTTTTATTTATAAATTCTTGTTTTTTTTCAAATTATTGTTACCTATATGATTTTATTTTACACATTTACCATAAATTTACGAGTGTAGTTTGGGCTTGTGGAGATAGGTCCATGGTGTAGTTTGAGCTCAATGTATGTATACTTCTAAAGTGTCATACTTTCTTTGTTGTATTGCATACATAATACTCTTCTTTTACTTTGTGTGTAGCTTATGTATGCTTATGAAGTGTCATGGTTTCTTTGTTGTGTTGTATACGTAGTACTCTTCTTTTTCTTTGTGTGCGGCTTACTCAACCAAGATAAGGTGGATGCTAGAATTTTTTTGTCGAGTTGAGATACTAATGTTGTAATCTTAGAAGTTAAATGTATTTTATTTTACGAATTGTTAATCCTTCACACATCCAATTTACACTATCCCAATCAACATTATCACCAAGTCTATGGGTTTTGACATCAATTTAAATCGTCAAGGTTTTATTTATTTCTAAACTCTTGATCGAATTTTAATATGTTTTTGTATCTATCGATAATATTCACTAATTTTAATAGTTTAGTTGTTATTTTGTTGCTTGACTAAAAGTTGTGGGATATCATACTTTGGTGTTCTTGTATTTGGTTACTTTTTACTTGTAAGCTAATAAGTTGTACATTAATCTTAAACGAATACATTTTTGTTTAAAATGAAAGAAAAATAGTCACGCCATTATGATATTAAAATACTCGGCCACCGGACGGGTATAAAACTAGTTCTTAACCACTTGAAGAGAAACATCTTTACTAGACACATTGATTTCGTCAGAAAGAAACTTATGCTTATTATTAAAAGAAACCAACACAAAATTATGCTTATGAAAAAGAAGGGATAGCTGGTTAAAACTGACAAAATCAAACCGTCCGGGTTTGAATTACTCAAGCATTACACCCAAGAAGACAACAATGGCATGACGTTTTTGCATTCGTGAACATACTTCACAAGCTGCAGTTGATGAAATTTACGGTAAGACTTCTTGATCACGTATTATGTGTGCTTAGATGTGTGATTTCAAATTCTAATAAATGTGCAATTTTTTGAAATAAATAGCAATTTCCTCATATTTTCTATTACGCTACATCAAGGCGGCGACTTCACTAAATTAAAAAATTGAAAGTATGTAGAGGGTAAGGCTAATTACATTGACTTGCTAGATTGTGAAAAGTTTTTTCAAGAGTTGAATCGTATCATGAGGAAGCTAGGTTATTCATCTTCGACCCTTACACAAATATTTTCATTCTAGATGTGAATAACAATACATACATGAATAAAGACTATACACAAACAAAAAGACTATAACATGTTGTGTCCAATTTGGCAAAAGCTAAGTTTATGGAAAAAAAAGTCTGGGCTGTTTGACAAATTTTGAATGATAAAATGTTAAACCAATAAGAGGTTTGAACTATTAAAAACTAGTATATCTTTTAATTATTCAAAGACAAATGTCTGATCAATTTTGATTAGAGGTCTTAACCATTCAGTATTAGACCTCTTAATAATTTAACATTAGTATAATGTTTAACCATTCAAAGACAAATGTCTAAATCATTCAGATATTTGCTCGTAAAACAAACAATCTGAACCATTAAATGCTAAACCATTCAAACATCTGAACCATTAAGAGTCTGATTCAGATGCTACCAAACAGTCTCTTAGTTGGCTAGTCGCGTATCACATGACTAGATGAGTGATTTACACAAAACATGGTTATATACGTACAACACATAAAAAATGTTATTTTCATGATTATCTCTTGTTAACTTGTTATTATCTTATTCAAATCACCAGCAAAAGCTATAGCTAAAAGAAGTGGGGCTCTTATTAGGGAATAGCAAAACAAACCATCAGGAGAAAGCAAGAATCTATTCTTATCTACCAAAGGCTTTATCGCCTAATGGTGTCAATAGTAAGGTGTTTCTCATGATGGTCATTAGTTAAGACTTACGCGTAGCTTTAATGTGTGCGATTTACCCATTCTAAAACATATTCATACAGGCACACACATACATATATATTCTTATCTTTGGGGGTGTTTGGCCGCTGCATTTTGGCATCCAAACCATGTTTCAGGAATTCCATTAACAGTTCTGTGAACTTGCACCAAAGCCCAGGTGCTGGTTTTGAGTGCAATTTCTGCCTTTTTGATTGACTTCAATCCTGAATAATAACTGGTCATATAGATGTCACTATGGCACCAACACAAACATGATGCTCTCTCTGCTAAATACTATTAGATGTTATTCTAGAGAATTGCATTCTAGCGGATATATCAAGGTATGTAGTAAAGGTGTACCTTGAATGGTTGAAGGTTCTAGTCTCATTGTATAAATTAATGTAGATTTAGGATAAAGTTTAGAGCGTGTGTGAATTAGCCGTTAGAAAAAAAAAGAGAGAGATGTGATTATGGACTTCATATTTAAATCTTCAATCATAAGCTTCAATGCTAATATTAATCAATACCATCAGCTAATGACACAACTGTTAATTTCTCAATCTTAATCACTTCAAATTCAATCATGCTGCAAGAAAATTGCTTCTGTGGGATTAATGTTTTTGGGTTTTGAGCTTCTCAAATGTAATACTGTAAATCTGTAATAAGCTTTTGTAGATTGTTTTATTACCATCATCAACAAAAAAACCAAATTTCATCATTTTGATCCTCAAGATATTAGATAAAAGATACATATATAGCTCATCTGATACAAGATTCAAAATTGAAAAACAGATAACGAACACAAAGCATCAAATCGAAACTCATAATTAATTTCCATCAAACCTCATCATCAGAGAACATTTAGGGTTCTAAATCACGTCAAATTGCCGATTATAACACGCAAATTTGTTCAATTTCATCAACAAATCTCACCATTATAAAACTAATAACATAGATTATACGATGAATCAAGAAAAGGGATACACGCAACACTTACTAGATCAACGACGGAGACGAAGCGAATAACGAAACAATCAGACGACTTTAGCGGTGGTAGAAGTGGTGGGTTCAACGGGAACGTTGTGATCTGCAGGCGTAGGGTTGGGATTGAGGGGCAGACGAGGGTCATCGTCGTCGGGATCGTAATCGGGATTGAGGTTACGATCAATGGCTTCACGGCCTCTTTCAAGGCAGGGTTTGCAGGCGATTTCGATGGTGATCCATCCTAACGCCAGACCTGCAATTGCTATCAGTGATGCTGTTAATGCCCCCATTGATGAGATCGATAATCTTCTTAATCTTCTTCTTCTTCTTCTTCTTCTTGTTCTTCTGTAGTGTCAGTGAATCAAGTGCGATGACGATGAAGGGTGATGATGGGATTGGGTTTGCAAGAAGAGTTGAGAATCGAACCGGTTTTGTGGAGGTCAAGAACCGGTCACCCCAGCTAAAAATAACGACGTTTCATATCATTTTTAAGGAATTTATTTAAAACGAATTTTAATATACTATCTGCAAAAACCATCGATAACTTTAGATCAACTGTTTAAAATAAAATGCTCATAATATTTAAATAAATAAAAATAATAGGTTTAATTCTCACTCTAAACAAAATATATAGACTTGAGCAAAAATGTTTTCTCAGCAATGAGATTCCTCTTAAGGAGATTTGGGGTGCGATTTCGGCTGGAAAACGGATAGACGAACCTGATTAAAATAACACCTATACTTCAAAGTAGGGTTGTACATTTTTCGTTCCAAAAAAATGCAATTTATAGGATTTCAGCGTTCGATAAAAATAAAGGAGAAACATCTTTACCAACTGAGGGGGATTGACCAGGTAGGTATAATTCAATGGGACCCTAGCCCGTCCTGTGGTTCTGAACAAACATTCCATTCAAATGATCGTTGGCCGATAAGAGCAATGAATAAGGGAGTGTTTTTTTCTCTAACGAGCTTGATGACCACGAAAAAGAGATGAGGGCTTTCCTCGGCCTTGCCGGGAGGTTTCTTTTGGGGAACAAAGGACGAAATAGAAACGAGTTGGTTATTAACCTCGTGGGCTTCTTTGTTAAAGCGATTCGTGTATTCGCGAAGGATTCAATCCAACCACAGGTTCCTTTGCGACCTCGTCTTCCGTTTTAAGTCTTGACTGGAAGATGTTTATATATAGTTGATACATGTAAAAGAAAGTAATATAGATTATCAAATAAACGTTCCCTAACCAAGAGGTTGGGAGTACAACTTTTGTAAGACATAGGCTGTAAGATTTTCTATTAAACATTTAAAATCTATGAATTGTTGTTAAAAAAGTTATCATATGAACTCTTTTACTTTGTTGGTTTATTTATTATATAAGTAGATTAATTTGTTAATAATTAAAACTATGAGTAATTGATTGATTTCATACATGTATTTTATTTTCATTGCAAAGAGCAATCAAGGTTGAAGGAGAAAAAACTTTGTCTGCCTTGATAACGTATGAATGATGTGTTATTTGTTTGAAATTTTTTCGGAAACGGGATTTTAATAATTTAACTATAGTAATTCATACAACGTGATTACTGATAATGTTGATTTAATAGTTTGTTACAAAAAACAATCTCACTCTAACATACAAGTAACTCCTTACCCATAATAACATAACATATGACATGACATTTACCTAAGAAACAATTAGCGGCATATGTAGAATTGTAGAGACATAATGAATTTTGTTTCCTTAGAGGAAGATTATGAAACACTCCTATTATAGGATTAAATGATTTTACTACTGACAAAAATTATCGTCAATTGTTTTTCAAGCAAATCATAGTAAAATTGAACCAAATTACGGGCGAAACCAAGAATTTAATCAATAAGTAACCACGTCATTAAGGTTAACTTTTTTAGGTAATTTTTAATAAGTTCGTTATCTTTCGCAGTTCCTATACGTGTGGAGTCAATTGTAGATTTGTAGGTGAGGGACAAAACCTTAGTGAGTTAGAGGGATCCTGTTGGGCCTGGGCTTCAGGCCTAATATTTACCTAAATTGAATGATTAGTTAGTAATTGGGCTTGAAAGATGAACCGTATAGATGATTGATGTGCAAATCGGGTTGTGGCTATACCCAAAACCGGGTTGGGCCCAATTGGATTTTTTTGTACCCGAGTATTGGTGAACCGGGTACGAACCTGGGTCGGGTTCACTTGTTGAAAACCCTACCCGGGTCTGGGTCGGGTACACTGAGTGAGTCCACTGGATGAATTCATGTGAACAAACTAATTCCATTTGAAAGTAAAAATTACATATCGGAGGATTATCAATGCTAAGGCTTTCTACAAGGTTATTCTAGAAAAAATAGTTGTTCGATAAGATGCATCGAAGGAAGTATGTTTAGCGAGTGGGGATGGTGTTTCGGTCTTTCAGCACGTCATAGACCAAGACGAGGAGAAATCCTTAGATTACAGAAAAGTTTTTTCACGGGATACAGAAATGAAGAACGATGAAGAAGTAACATTGCACGTTTGTGCCTAGTATTTATTAATATCGTTTTCGTTATATCATTGAGTCAGATGGTGTTAAGTCTTTATTACATAACCGAAAATCACATACATGTTGTCTTTGATTATATATTTAACGTGTTTGTTTAAAAAACGGATGTTTGAGATTTAAAAGTGGAAACCAAAAATTTGATGAGAATTTATTAGTTGAACTATTAATAACTATTTTATAGTTTAATAAAAATTAGAAATTTGCTAGTTATTAACATTATAGTAACTTATTTTTCTTCTTCTTCTTCTTTTTTGTTGGTAACTAAATTCATACATAATAGCAACATTAGAATATGGATAATGAGAATGGAGGTGGGCAAAAAAATGAGCTCGAAAAAAAAACGGTCCGGTTATAAAAAGGGTTTAGTCAAACCGGTTCACAGCCTGATTCGAACTGTCGGTTTGCTAACACGACACCCAAAACATGTTCAAAGAAAAAAACCCAATTAAACAAAAAAACCAACTTTTCTAAAAAATCCCGTTTCAAAACTGGTTCAAACGAGTATGAGAGGTTCGAGTATTCAATTAGAAAAAATAATTTGGAAAACCGAACAAGTTTGCAAAAAATAAAAAAACCAGTTTGATTGCATAACAAATAAAACCGGTGTGTACACCACTAACTAAAGATAACAAAAACACAGGTGGGTGGGGTGGAGTCTAATGGTAAATGCCATTTGGAGTTGGAGTTAAAATAATGAAACAACATTTAAGGTTAACGGTTCAAGTATTACCATTAGTATCTTAATTCTGTTAAAAAAAGTAAATATGAAAACAAACGTAAATTCCAAAATAACAACAAAATATAATGAATAAAATTACGAGAAGAACATATATACACCATACGTTCTATATCCCAAGTTATAGACCGATAAACAAGATTAAAGATTATACATATGGCCACATACTATTTCCGTATTTTATTCTGACAAGTTTTATTTATAGACAAAAAGTAATAATAAAATAATTAGGCTAATACACACATTAGTAATCAATTAATTAGGCAGATCGATAACATTTTGATGAAGAAGTGACGTGCGAAACTCATGAATATGAGTGAAGAATACGCGGTACGCTATGTCATGTTTAGTGGATTTTTGGTGATATACTCAAGTCATCACTTGATCCTCAAGACCAACAATATTAAACGTTGACATTTGACAACATGGGTCAAACCCATAACAGGATTTGTGGAAGACCCCACCACAAGGATTCCACAATATTTTGCATGAGTTAAATATGAAGAGATAAGATTTCTCTTTAGAGGTTGCGTAAATGTTCATTAATTGAATCGGACTTGAAATTAAAAACTTAAAATTGAATTGAACTGAATTGAATTGAAATAATGGGTTTGATTTCTGGTTTCGTACTACTGGAATAATTATGCTTTCCCATAAATGTTTCTGAGATAATAACTACGAAATTCTTTCTCCCTATAAATGGTGACGAACTTTTGAAAAGAAAAAAAAAGAGAAGAAAAAACAAAAAAAACCTTAAACCTTATTGTCTCTAGCTTGTGGAAATTTTTGTTAGGATTAGTAAAAATACATTTGTCAGAAAGTTGTAGGAAAATTAAACAAACTAATACTTGTTATTAATATGTTCCAAAAGATAATATTCAAAAAAGCTTTTGGGGAAAACTTGTCGTATCATCGTTAAAAGCTGTAAAAATTATGGTTTTCCTGAATATTGTTGGAATTTCCAACCACATTTTGTTGTTAACTTATGGGAAATTTAGTAGGCAAATTCACAGGTAAGATACATCTCAGTTCTCACAATGGTTTTTCCAATAAATCATTTCGTTAGAAAAGTTGTCACTAAAGGCAAGTTCTGACAAAAATACTTGTCACAAAGTAGGTATTTTTGGTAGCATCGAATCTATAACCTGTAATATTTTTTATTATTTGTTATTCTCTTAACCTATGTTTTTTGTATTTACTTTTTTCTAGACAACCGCACATCAAATTTTCTTTCAAAAGGGTGTTAGAGTAATTTTAATACTCATACACAATTTTCTTTTTTATTAAAAATAAATTTTACTAATTACTTTACTTCTCTCTCTTATCTATTTTTTTTAAAATCAAACTATCTTTTTTAAAAAAAAATATGAAGGAAATAAAAAACAACATCTTTTAATTAAAATCTAAATAACAAAAAACTAAAGTTTTATATAATATGAAATTTTCTAACACATTAAACATTTTTTAAACAAAACATTTTAAGATCATTTTGTTGTTAAAAAATTATAAACAGGTGAAATATTATCAAACATTTTATTAAAACAACCATAATAATTACAAATTATATTTTAAAAAAACAAGATTTTTATAAAATATTTTTTTATATAAATTCTTAAAACGAATGCTTAAAATATAAAGCTATTTACGTAAGAGAGTTAAAAAATGGTATAATTGTTTTATTTCTTGAACTATTACCTATATATAATTTTAATTATAATTTACATTAAAATATTATACTATAACTATTCATATTTATTTGACATTAAAATTTAATCCGTTTATTTAATGAGTGTTTAGCCTATCTATCTATCTATAAAAAACTAAAATAAACGTGAAAAAATTGTAGATCTCATTATAATTACTTTCTCATTTTTCTATATTATTAATCATAATATTAAATACTAATAGTATTACTTCCATTTTCAAATTAAAAAGAATATAGTTTAATAAATTAAAAACCTATTTTTATCAAAAACACACTTTTTAAAAACAAAATTTTTATAAGATACATAATACCATGATTTTTTTAAAACAATCATTTTTCTTAAAACAATATATTTAAATATCACAATTTGTTTTATGAAATAAAAATTTAAGAAAAATGCATTGTTGTTTATTTACTTAAAATAACTATTTATATGTACTTATAATCATATTTTATCTTCAAACATTATTTTATAATGCATAATTTGTATTAATAATTATTTAATATTTTATTTGTTCAATCAGTGTATTACACGGGGAATAACCTAGTAATATATAACAATCATTACCTGAATTTCAAGTTTGGTTTTTGAATCAAAATCAAACCTACGAATTTTTTAACCGACTCAATTATTCAAATATGAACTGGTAGAATGTGACTTCTATTTCTTAAATAGAAAAGTAAATATATATTTTAATTATTCTTATGCATACGAATAAGTTTTAGAATTAATTTTAACTCTGCTCTCTGATGTTTAAAAAAATAATTATTTTCTTTTAAAAACTAAAAAAATACCAAATTTCAATTCAAAAGTTTAGTCATTTATTTTAATTTCATTCCAAAATTTTTTTTATTTTTTATTCAAGTTGAAGCAATTGATTAAAATTTAGACTAAAATTAAAATAATTTCTGAAACTTTTAAAGTAAATTGATGTTTTAAATATTAAAAAAAATGTTATTAATGTTAAATCTTAGGAAGAAAAACAAAATTTAACTCTAATTTTTATTTTAATATTATTTTTATTTTTTAGTTATTTTTTACTCATAATTCGGGTTGTTCGATTCAATCCTAATTGAAGGTTTATTGAACTTAAATTGAACTCAACTTCAACACTTATAATTTTGGGGAATAAACGGAACCCCGGACCTAATGAACAAGCTATTGTATACATTGAAATCACACATTTTTAATCACAAACTTATAATTGAATTCAACTTCATATTATTCATATGCCTTTGTTTTTCCACGATGTCATTTATCTCACTTTCATATCCACCACTCGGAATCAACCTGAAAACAAACAAGGCTTGATTTGATAATTATGTGGGATTTTCCATGTGGGACCAAAATCATTTGTGATAATATAGATTTGACTTTAGGGCACTCGGACCGGCCTAAGTGTCACGCGTAGGGCCATCGGGTAAAGTTATGGGTTCGTGAATGACACTAAGATGAACCTTGGTAATGGCTACAAAGCCGTTACCGTTGGTCCTTTTAAAAATAAAAAAAATATTATTTTTAACTTTATAAATAACCCACTAAAGGCATCAAACACTGCTATGTTAACTCGTTGATGGTGCCGCTTTAGACCGTTAAATCACAAATTAATGTTACTTGAAGTTATGATTATAAAAATGTTATAGTGTTAGTGATTATATAAATACTGGTTATATGATTGTTTCATGTTTATATTGAACATTAGGTAGTTAGAGGCTAAGCTCCTAGTGAATTGTATTCTAAATTCCGTAACCTTTTAAGTATTACCTTGTTAGTTTCTGGCTTCGTTCTAATTATATGTTAACTTGTTAGTTGTTAATTTTAAACAATATGATTTTTTTTTAACAATGAAATTATAAATCAAATAAAATACTTTATGTATTTACAAACTAAATTAAAGACCTTAGATCACTACACTAAAGGACCTGGAATATTTTGGGTGATCCAACTTAATCGGGTAAAAATTTCCAATGACCCGGATTGATACCCTTGATAGACGTGGGAACATCGAATTTTCAAACATACATGAGAAATTCCTAGGTTCACCTTCAACATGGACATAATGGGAAGCTGACACATGTTTTTTTTGAGTGAAAATGACAAATTAAGGAGTCAACATGTGTTTTTTTGAGTGAAAAAGAAGGAAGTCGATGGATATTGATGTGCACAGTGTCTTCACACCCTTGTGCAATTTTGGATGGCGTAACGCCAAGCCAAACATGCGGACATACGCAATCGCCACATGGTGTGCGTTTTCGCACTAAAGACGCTAAATGGAGTATGTTCACGCCTAAAGAGTAGAGGTCCATTTTTATTTATTTTATGATACTTGACTTTACATACATTCATTTAGAGAATTTCCCCGTTTTTAAATCTTATTAACGCGAAGTAAGGTTAACAATACTTTGATAAGTAACAAGATACAACATTTTAGTTTATCGGAGAACTATTAACAACATACACTTCTTATGATATATTAAATTTCAATAGATAAATTTTATGTATATATCATAAGGCAACGTACTTAACACAAGTTAATCACAACTTAATCTTGCTTACAAGATTGCTTAATATATAGCAAAACAAACACAAAATTTAGTCTACGTGGTCGTCTTTCATTGGCTAGATTAAGCAAAATTATCTTGGCCCAAATATTTCATGGGGAGACCAAACAATCTCTGTGGTCCAGCTTAGTGTTCATATTTTCTTGTATATAATATAAAAAAATAAAAAATAATAAACCGATGCATGAACTTCAATAGCACTCATATCGACATAATCTAGAAGGATTGACTCTTTTTGTGAGCTTTATGATTTACGTATTCACGATCTTGCCACATGGCCAATTGAGGAAAAAGATTTGAGAGATGATATGCTAAGAAGACAAGTCAATGCACATAATCAATGAATAAAACTTGTGGGACTTGCTAATTTAACCAATGCGGTAGGTCAAGAATAACACGTTTAATGATTAAAAATGTTAAACAACATTTTAATACGTATATAAAAGTAGAAAATGATCGGCTTGTATGAATAATTATGTTTTTATTGATCGTGATTGTTATGAAGTTTTGTGGAAGCATTTATATACTATAAGGTTTTGTAAAACAACATAAAATAATAGAGATAGAAAAGTACTCATAGCCTTTTACGTATTTTGATCACGTTACTTCGTTAGGTTAATTATTAACAACCCGTGTTCACCTGGTGCTTTGGTAGTATGGTATTTGTTCTTATAAAGTTTTTGTGAGTCTGATTTTTTATAAATACAAATTTTGGTGGAATTAAGTGTTGTAAAAAATATAGTTGAAAAAAATAAATTAAAAAGCGGGATGAGCAATTAAGGTTTCCGATTAATTTTACAACATTGAAAAATATACAATACGTAATATCAAATGAAGCACATATATAGTAAAATAAGGAAATTAATTGAGCAATAGTTATGTTACGAGTTACAACCGCAATCCATTATTTTTAATTTATAAATACAAAATGTGAATTGTTCAGTGATCTACTACTATATATAATATTACTTTTATTACAACTCTCCATGTAAGCTTTTAAAATTTTATTAAACTTATATGATTTTTCCTGTTAAAAGTATTTTGGAAGTTCAGAATAATTCTAAACGTGTACTTATTTTGTTATTTGGGTTATAACTAACTAGAAGAAGAATGTATTCGACTATTATTTTCCTTTAGCAAAGTAATTGATTCTTTAGTTTATTTATGCATTTATTTGTTTCTTGAAACTATTTATACATCAATATGGAATCTCATATATTCAGTTAAAAATTTATGTTATGATATATAGAAAATCAAGTGACTACATTTATTCTACATTTTGAATTTAAAAAGAGACCTATTGATGGTAGATAATATTACTCTCCTCAACTTATGAGGATGTGAATCCTGAAGTGATCAAACTTAATGATGTTAAACATAGTTTTTTTTAAATGACAAACATATTTTACTTCTAGTTTTAAATTACTTTAAATTATATTATGCCCGGGTTTTTACTCATGACCTCCCCTGTAAAAAGCAAAAACCTCTATCAAATGAGCTAGTTTTACATTCGCGTTAAACGTAGTTAATAGAATAGACCGATTAGGAGTCGATTAAGAACAGTTAGTTAAACATATTATTAATTATTGCAAGTTATTAACTCTATAGTTATGAGTATACAATTGGTTAGCTAAATAGTTTGAGTTTATAGTTGTGGATACGAAGGTTGGGATAATTTTTTATGATAATCTAAATTTAAATGTGATCTAAGTAACTAACTAACACATTCACATGTGCATATATAATAAAGTTCAAATCCCTATATCAATGTAAACACCTAGATATATTTACATGAAAATTAATATTGTTAGACATGCCACTTGATATAAAATCGAATGTGTATAAAATACAAATAATAGTTCACATGTTCATTTAGTCTGACATTTAATCACATATGAATATAAAAATACCATTGATTAGGTTTTCGGAAACCTAGTAAGGGTGCATATATACTTAGATCAAACACATTTATATATTATGGGGGTATATACTTAAATAAAAAGAGTTAGCTTCTTACAAGATCCTTAACACAAACAGGCCCAAAAAACATTGGGACGCATGGTAAATAATTAAATATATTTATCAAGAAAAATGGAGGGTATATTTGAGATGAAAATATACATAAAATATGAACCAAACCAAACCAAGAAAAGAAAAGTTAATTACTTTTCAATTAATTAATATTATCAAGTTGTTATGACTAGAATGCATATCTTATAAGCAAAGAATTACAATGAGTACAATTTCAATTAAAGGAAGATTGGGTAACGATTTGCTATTAGTGTTTGACCATGCATGTATGCATTACTTGTGTCAGTTTCATTTTTCGTGTCGCTTTAGTTAATTTCTTCCAAAAGTAGGTGCTTTTTGACCATATTAATGTTCATAAATGTTACCAAAAATCTATAGAAACTAATGACCACACATTACTAATTAAGATGTACGTGGTATGGGTGAGTGTTGCTTTCGATCTTTAGAAAATTTTCTAACACTGGTAAAGAATTAGATATGCTTAATCTTACCTGCCAAACAAGTAAATTAAATAATTAAAGTTGTGACTAAATTCAAATCACCTTCAAAATAATATATGTGTTCTCGCTGACCCACAATTATAAATGAATTTAGCGATCATATATTTTTGTTGTAGCAAAATCTAACACAGATTATAAGTCAAAATATCTACTTATTTTAAACATGTATTAATCATTAATTAAATCAAACTAGTTAGACTATAACCAATATTAAATATTAAACTACAAAAAGTTTGTTAACTGTCGGCATATTTTGGTGCAAAGAAACTTAGACCATCTGCTCCAACGCTAATATGTGAAAGAAATCCGAGACGAATGTGATGAGGAGAGTATATGACGATGAGAAATTGTTAGGACGTATTGTGATTATAAGAGTAGAAGTAGAGACTGGGATAGATGAGAGAGAGGCGTGCCGACGGATGAAGCTAACATGAAGAAGAGAAGGTGATCGACGCCCATTTACTAGATCTTAGTTATCATGTGTAAAATGATGTAGGTATTAAATATATTTATTAGTAGAAGAATATATCAGATTTTTTTAAAGAGCTAGATCATCTTGATTACAATTCAACTGCAAGACTATTCAGGTTTCAAAATTCTAACATTTTTGTGTAAACAAGTTGTTTAGTCGTAGTTATAATAATTATGTAGTAAACTCTAAAAAGATTGAAAAACTAATTATTTTACCAAATAAGTTATTTTTTAAGAAACTTAAGTTTTGTTGCAGGGAAATTATAATATCTCAAGGATGGCTTTGTAGCCTAGTGGTGAAAAAGGATAATACGAAACCAAACAGAAGAGAGATGTATATTATATGTATTCATCACATAACAATATGAAGATACAATGGTATTATGATTAAAGAATATACTTGAGAAGACAAAAAACTTCATAAATATCCTACTAAATGTAAAAGTAAACCAAGAGACCATATAACTTCTTAAAAGTAAACCAAGAGACCATATGACTGCTATAATATGTCCCCTCAAGCTAAACGGATGTAATGACATGCAACTTGGACTTAAGAGTGTCAAAATGAGTAGAATACAACCCTTTGGTTAGAACATTTGTAAGCTAAACAATGGTAGGCACATAACAAACATTGAGGCTCTTTGTTAAAACCATATATCGTATTAAGCATAGATCAATCTCAAATGTTTCGAATGCTGGGAAACAATGGGTTAATTGCCAAATATGTAGCACCAATATTCTCACGTTGTAATGTAGGTGGACTACTGAGAGGAATCCGTAACTCGTGAAGAACTGAAGTGATCCAATGAATCTAAGTAGTAGTGAGGGCAAGAGCACGCCACTCTACTTTTGTACTACAATGAGCAACTTTGTGTTGTTTCTTCGACGTCCAACTGATAGGTTGGGTACAAGAAACACACAGTAATTGGTGGCAGACTGATAATCGTCTGTGCAACAAGTCAATCAACATCCACATAGGCATGAATAGTAAAACTAGAGGATCTATGAATTGTCAACCCATGTGTGATAGTATCCTTAAGATACCGTAATATGCATTAGACATCAATCCAATGACGGTCAGTAGTAAGTTTATGAATAAACCTCCTACTGCATATGCAATCTCGAGACGAATCAATATAAGATACTTTAAAATCCTAATAGTGCTCCAATATAACAAAGGATCCTATAAAAGCACACTAATAAGGTATGAGAGTTGTCATCATGAAGAAACAAGAGTAGATAGAGGTTGATATTGAATGAGGCCAGTTCACTATAAAAGATCACATAAATATCATTGTTATGAAGATAAAAGAACGTCAGCTGAACATGTCGCATGTATTCCCAATGTCATCTTGGTGATGGTGTGTTTCATGATTAACTGATAAATGAAGTAATACATCAAAACATGAACAATTAACTGTGATTATACTATATATAAATAAACGCGGGTTGTTAAAAATAATTCGCTATTTGTATGGGTTGTTATATATATATATA
>BJCM01065507.1:0-11963 GCA_018326385.1 Flaveria bidentis | reverse complement strand
ATACTATTTATATATTACTAGTTATTGTTAGTTACATAATAACATTCCACTTACATAAAACTTTACTTTATTTATCCATAAACCAGAAAAACTTAATATGTTTTTTTAATATTCCAACTATATCTTTTAATATATCATGCTTAAAAAAATTTTAAACTATAATTGTAACTTGTGTTTTCTAACATTTTGATGTAATTTTTTTGCTAAACCAATCTGTATTTTGGGAGATACAGTTAGTTAATACGTAAATATACAAGTAGTCATGCAGAATCAATTGATTTGATGATATAAATTTTAGCTTACAAAAACTATAATAGACTTTTTTTAAAATACTACAACAATTAAAATATTAAAAACACGTGCCGCGTGTAAAATGTCGTCCCGTCTCATTGGGCAGGCAACCTTCTAGTATATACATATATATATATATATATATATATATATATATATGTGTGTGTGTGTGTGTGTGTGTGTGTGTGTGTATAATCTATACTATTTATAAAGTATTTTAGGATGTCAAAATAATAAATTTATTTTAACCTTAAGACACCTATATGATTAGTATGGTAATATTTTGATGGATTTTAATTTAATTTTTTAATACATATGAATTTATTGAATTTAATAATAATAACAATTGTAATAGTATTTATAGTAATTATAATTTATTTTATAAAATAAAAATAATTTTAGTAATAAGTAATTATGAGTAATATTATCCAAGTAATCAAACTAAAAATATACAAGCGCTCAAAAGTGTATCAAGATTCTGAATATGATATCGTTTTTCTTTTATAATAATAAAAATATGATGAGTTATAAAATCTAAATTTGTCATTATAATATGCTAAATTATATTAACGTTTCAACATGATTTTTTTTCCAAAATAGAGTTGTCAATATAATTTTTATCTATATCTATGGATTGAATACTAGTGTACAAGTAATCGAAATTAAGTGTTATAAATTTTAAAACCCGCGGCAAAACGCGGGTTCACACACTAGTATTATATAACTGGTATCTCATCAATTTGGTTAAAAAACATCTAACTATGATCTCTAATTTGAAGAAATGTGTTTATGCATGAATGTTTATAAAGTGTTTGCAATACTTGAGGTGAAACATTTGATGCATACATATCCGCTTTATGAATATGTCCACAATCCTTTGGTAACATACTCCAATCATGCAATTGCTTTCTTGGTGAAGAAACTTTTTTCAGTCTATTGATTCATAGTTGTAGCAATAGAAGCTACATAGTTATTTGAAAATGTTAAGATGTATGAGCTTATTAGTGTGAGACTCATGAGTAAGATAAGTGATTATGGGAGAAGGTTTTCCTTGTATATTTTGAACTCCTTTGCAAAGTGTCCTATACTATTTGTTGATTAAATGTTAACCGAATAACAAGGAAGTCCACATTGCATCATGTGAACGTTGGAGACTGCTTGACCAAGGAAATTAGAAGACCTGTTAAACAGGAATTAGTTACCTTTTATTTATATTAAAAAGCTTGAGTTATTGTTTAGTTTTCACATCCATAAATCAGTTGAAAATTATTGTTACTTTAATTAGTTGTTCAAGCTTTCGCTTAATGAATAATTGATTGAATATAACTAACTCTATCTTTTAATCCTCTTGTTTAGATTATTGTTCTATATCTGATCCAAACTACACTATTCTATAATGTTAATTCTAAACTCATACATACCATGTTTGGTTTTCCCATGTATTCCTATGAATATCCTTCATAGAACTTATTACTCTAAAAGTTGACTAAAGGTTAATCTATTCTAATCTTGCAAATGAAAACGTTCAAGGTCATTTTAGAGAAAAAAAAACTTGTCTTACTAAAGTCTGTCCATGGTGCACAACAGTGAGTAATAATAGCCGAAAGAACAAGGAACCTATCTCACCTTTGTAGGCTAGTGTGCTGGTTAATGAGCTGAAATCAACTAACTACACTCAACAGAGCTTGGTGAATCTTATCCTTATATGGGGAAGAACATTGATTTTAACACACCAATGACCCTAAATCAACACTCTTAATTATACAGGTTGTCAGGCTCGCATGAAAAGAATCAACAATACATGGAGTCAAGTGCACAATCATCAAGAGACTGGTGTCACACCACTCAGTACCTTAGAATGAAACACCCCTAGGGGTTTGGTTCAATTAACAAGTTCCACCATGATTCGGTGCCCATAAATGATGAGCCAACAAGTGTTGATAAAACAATATTGAAAGAAACATCAAGGAATGCCATGAAATCTAAGCTAACATTAACTGAAATAAATAGCACATGGACACCTTGCTTAATTACTTTTTGGTTGTAAAGTGATTGGTTAAGGTTTGTATTCAAGATGAAAAGGGATACAAATGGAAATGTCGCACGACATATAGCATGACTTATTACGAAGGGGTATGTGCAATAGAAAGGAATATACTTTGAAGATGCATTCACACCAATTGCGAGAACAAAGAATATTAGGTTATTATTGGCATTCATAGCTAAAGAAGTTAGAATATGCATTATTTGGATGTCAAGGTTGCTTTTCTTAATGGTGAACTCATCTAGTGTGTGCAACGAGACCATAAGGGTTCAAAATAG
This sequence comes from Flaveria bidentis, assembly GCA_018326385.1. NCBI lineage: Eukaryota > Viridiplantae > Streptophyta > Magnoliopsida > Asterales > Asteraceae > Flaveria > Flaveria bidentis. The sequence goes on along the minus strand of BJCM01065507.1, from coordinate 9,350 downwards.
AAACAAAGGAATTTATGGTCTATAAACTACACAAGGCCCTTTAGGGGCTTAAATAGACGCCTACTAGAATATTCGGTTAGACATATCGTTGAAGGAACTAGGTTTCAGTAAGTGTATCCACAAGGTGAAAACTTATAAGATTGAATTATGTTATTATTGTAGGTGTTTATGTTGATGATATGATTATTACTAGGTTAAGGGAAACAATGATATAAGAACTAAAATAGAAGATGAAATAAGTTTTTGATATGATTGATATTGGCAACCTGACCGACTATCTTGTTATTAAGGTAGAGCAACCTAAAGGTGCAATAATTTTGAAACAGGAAGTCTATCACACCCCGTTTACCAGGTATGACCGTGATTGACTGATATCATCACATCGTAGCGGAGTTAAATAAACTTAAACTTAAATCGATTACATCACCCAAAGCAATTGTCTAAGTGGCATTACATCATTAATATATATCCAAAGCATTAATTGTTTGAAAATTCCAATAAACATATTAGTTAAATTGTTCATAAATAATGAGACTGATAGGGTGGTGGATTAAATCGATTACATCACCCAAAGCAATTGTCTAAGCATCATTACAATATTAATAAATATCCAAAGTGTTAATTGTCTAAAACTTAAAATAAACATTTTAGTTAAATTGTTCGTATAAATAATGAGGCCGATAGGGTGATGGCAAAGTATCTAAATTTCCAACTAAGGAAATACCTATTCATAAGACACATGTTAATTCTTCTTCTTTTGAAATACACAATCAAAATATGTCAACATAATGTTAGTGAGCTTATGAGTTTATGGCGCATGACTTTTCATGACAAAATATAACAACCAATAATAATGTTAATGACAATGACATTATTTACAATAATAATGGTGCACTATAGAATATATCACAACCAATCTAACCCAGACTTACCCACTCGAGTGCTAAAACATCTCCTAACTCGTTACCGGTAGATTGTTAGGTTTAATTGTACCCTGCTATGTATGGTTACATTGCATTAATTTATAACACAACAATTATCAAATCTCAATGGAGGTTTCCCTAGTCATAAAGGCCCATTGTAAATGTTGCGCATTGCAATAGAATTTAGTAGAATATCATAGAATTTGATTTCTCTATGAGTTAGGATGATGATTCATGTGAATGTTGCGGGATTCTTTATGATTGCTTGCATGATTGTCTGGTATTTCATAGAAAAGTTAAAGCTTATAAAAAACATGACGAGAAAATGTGTGTTAATTAAACAAAAAGATATATGATGGTTGACTATGAAAATTTTGAAGATACATCATCGCTTTATTAATATTATGAGCCACATCCACCAAATTATCAAGGGTATTGTCAGTCTAAGGTGAATAATAACTATAACCATGAATACTTACAAGTGGCATAAGTGGATCTTAAGAGGTCTAACCAAGGGGATTATCATGGATACTCGAGCCAATCAAATATTCTCAAGGTTATGATTACGATCGATACCAATTTTCTAATCAGATGCAAGAAAATGTTGTTACCAAAAATGTTAAACCATTTCAACATATTTATTAATCTAATGAGGGGGAGAAGATTATTTGATTAGAGTCGATGTTTTCCATAACTAATACGACTTTTTAAGTATGAAGTGTGAGTTACTATGGCTTATAATCTAGATTGAAGAGTCATTAAAGGATGAGGTAAAGGTGGAGGCTTTGGAGTCTAATACCACACTGTTTTCATCAATTGTAAAAGAACTAGAAACTTTATTCACCATGGCTGAAGAAACGGTGAAAAAAGAGTCTATAGGCGTTCCAGATAAAATAGTCGAATATGTAAACCCAAAGAATTACATAACACTTCTTGAGGAATGAAAGACTAAGATATTTCCAAGTGGTCCCGATCATCCTCCATTATTTGTTACATAAAACAAAGTCAGGAATAATACTTCGAGTTCAAAGAAGATAAAAGGTGAGTATAGAATACATTGGACAAATTGTTTAGAAGAAAACCCATAACCATTCTATATATGCGTCAAGGACAGGAAAAAGAAGTGGACCCGACACATCAACTATCGTGCATACATTGGAGACTTTACGGGTAAAAGTGAATTTAGAATGCCAACCATTGATTCAATAGACATACCAATCATTATGAAGCAATTGTGGGATTATCATGTCAGCTATTGAGTGTTTGTTGGGAACTCGGTAAGCAAATGTACACTTCGATCACCTTAGTGGTAGCGAGTACGATTTGGTTAAAGACCTAAAACTTAGCTCTAATCGGGAGGCAACCCTGAGAACTTTGAGAGTATATTCACTAGAAACCCACACGAGACTTCACTTGTCCACTTGGGTCTGATGAGGGGTTTAAATTGCTTGTTGTTATGCTAAATGCAACTGTGACCCATACGAAAGTAAAATTTATTAGTTCTCTTCATTTTTTGTGTGCTTGGTTTTGGGTTTGTATTGTTTTGTTAGTTTCAATCACCATAAGTGAACACTCAAGTGTCAAAAATACAAGATAGTTGATTAGGCATTCATTAATCATTATTACCAGGTCAAGTGTTCTTTCTCATATTATTTATGTCCATTTTGAACATTTTTATTGGTTTTGTCTGGTTGTTTGTTTGTTTGGGTGTTTGGTGGTGTACTTGAACTTTATAGTTTATAGGAATGCGTATTTGCTTAGTAGCTTAATAGTTAGTTAGTTTAGCTTTATTTTGTTTTAGTTGTTCAAAGGCTGCATTGAATCTTTGAATTGGAAAGTTAAAAGTTGGGAACCTCATCCTTACATATATATATACTTTATGATAAAAAATCATACATTGGGCATAATGTATCTTAAATATCGGAATATGGTGATGGAAAGAGTTGGAAAATTATAAAGAAAATTGAAAAGTTGTCTAAAAAATGTCTAAAATCAGGTTTAATTGTGCTTGAAGCTGGATTTTTCAATGTAAATCGCCAACTTTTTACCTTCTAGCTCCTTGGTTTAGGTCCTTTGTCATGATCTACTCAAGTGATTATTTTTAAAAAAATTTTTGATAAAAAGTGTCTAAACCGGGATAACAAGTTAGATGGTAGACTTTTCATACATGTCTTTACATTAGTTGATTATTTATTTCAATTGTGAGACGTTTCGAGCATGTAATTGAGTTGTTGGACAAAAGAACCTTAGGATTTAAAAAGCCTTGTTATATTTATTTTCTAGCACTAACCCAATGTTAACTATTAGAAACCAAGAAAACAAAAAAAAAATTATGCCCAATATTTTGTAACATGAAAAGGAAAATACGATGAGTCTTTTTTATCTTTCTAATTTTATTTCTAATGAAATCTGGATTGAATAGGTGATTAGTTACTCAAATAAGGACAATCATGCGTTATTCTTTGGTAATTTGATAAAGGCATTTTCAATTATATGAGAATATATGCTGAAAAAATCATATCGTTCGAAAAATCGAGAATTTAAAAGAAAGCCAATGTTAGTGTGCCCCATAAAAAATAAAAACGCGGGCCAATGTTTGCTCTAGAATTCAATATGCAAAATGCAATGGTATAAATATTAAACTTTCAAGAAGGTAGCCTTATCGGTTTGGATTTCATCGATTTTTACCTATTTTTATCCTTTATCGCCCTACCTTAACCCAAGCCTAATAAAAAACATATAAAAGTCGTTTTGAATTGTGTACAATTTAGAGGATTTTAAGAAGATGTGAATGCCTGCATGGGGAAACTTGAAGGCCTGGTAGGACCAGTTAGATGTCTTGGGTTTTAAAAGTATATTCTATAATATCGTTTAACTTGAGTATGACTTTGTACCTTAACTAAGGGTTAGGAGTGATTAGTGAAGTGATATTGTAGATGAAGTTTGATAGTTGCATGAAAGCTTTGCTTGAGATAAGTATGGGGATGTGATCGGGTGTTATTCATTTGGTGTTAAACATAGCTAACTTTGTGTTTTTATATATATATGAATATAAAACAAGGTTACTTTGGGTCATGTTGCACGTGTTTAGAGCTTAAAGATTATAATTTGGACATCTTAATGTGTGAATAGAGGGTTAGTGAAAGCATGGAGGCTTTTGAAAGTTAAACCAAAGCCATTGGAAGTAAAAATGCCAAAAATAATATTCCAGTGCATAATGCTTCACTATCAGTGCATAGAACTCTAACACTAGCGTAATAACCAACAGAATGCCGAACATCCAGATGACCCGGTGTACTATGCTCTCCTACCATCGCATAGATCAGCGCACTATTCAATGTATTGTGCGCTGACCTCCTAAAGCTCTTGAATTTTTGTGTTTTTCAGCACTATTTAAAGATAAGTCTAGGTTTCGATTTCAACTTTCACAGGTTTTAATTTTGGTCGTTCTGTGAACAAACAAGTCTTAGAAGTTTGTTTCTTGATTATCACTTTAATTGGGTAATTTCACAAAATCATTTTTAGGTAGTTACCAATTAATTCTTATTAACATATTGTGGATCTTTGAACTTGAACTCAAAAGTGATTGTTTTTTATTATAGCTTTTAAAACCATAATCAAGTTTATTGCTTTACTAAGTATTTGCATTCAATTTACTTTGCATTATATACAAAAAGCCAAAAAGTATTTTCTTTTCAGTATTCGTGTTTTGTGTTTTAGTTTTAAACCATTCAAGCTTGATACTTTCCACTAATTTTCTTTGAATACGATTATATTTACTCATACTAGTTATATGTATTTAAGTCATTTAAATTAAGTTATTTTTATACAACCATAATAACTAGATCATTTGGTTAATCGGTTATGACAATAAATAAGAATTAACATTTTTTCTTTATTCTATGTGTTTATGCTATCAGTTATGATAGATTCATAACAAGGTAACATGCGTCCAAAATGATTTTTTTTCTCCGTGTATTGTCAATGAAATTTATTAATCTAAATTTATACAAGTGTAATAAAAGAAAAAGTGAAGAATACAATAGTTACTCGAGCAAAAAAATTAATATGCATAGTTAGGTTGAACTGCCTGTCTTGTTTTTAATTGGATTTGCTTGAACTGTTTATTTATTCAAATCATGATATTGATCAAATGCATTTTCTAATATTTAAATCAACATACTGAAATGCATTTTTTATATTTTTGTTAAAATTTAGTTTCCGAAAAAGAAATAATGATAATATAAGTCTATAGCTCACAAGCAAAATGGTGTATTGGTCAGGGTAGGACGAAAACAAAACATCATAGCCTGTGGTGTTCACACCTACAACGACAACACGTCGCTGCTGTAGAGCATTTTCTTAAAATTATTTATAAAATCCTTTATAGGTTATTTTTAGAAATAGAATTTTTTTTCAGATAATAGCCATCTTTTTAAATTTCTTTAGGTTATCTCAATACTTACAGCGACAATACGTCGCCCCTTTAGAGGAATCTTAATCGCCGATTCATCCCGATGACATATTACACTTATACAATAACTTTGTGCCTACGACGCTTACAGCTACGATATGTTGTCGCTGGCCACAAAATGTCATTGCTACAAGCTCTATTTTTGTAATGATGGCTGGGTCGATTGATTGAATCCACATAACGGAAATACTAAAAGAGTAAAGAGATGTGTGAAATGAGCAAAGTCAACTATGATAAAACCTAAGTTGGATAATCATAAAAAGGTGGTATTGTAATATCAACAGGGATGGTTTGAAGGAGATTAATCTAGTTAATTAATAATTAGTTTGTTTATATATTGTTTGAGTCTATCCAGTTAGTTGTTTCTGATAGGTTTATTTATTTCGCCTTGGTCATCAAGTTAGTATCGTATAAGAGCAGTCTTTATAATTTATAATTAAATTAGTTCAACTTATTTAAACGTTTCTACGGTTTGTGCATCTGTTCTTTTATATTAAGAAGAATCATTCAATCCTAGCTCTCCCAGTTTGTTAAGATGTCTATCTACTCTTTCATATTTTAATATTTTATAAATATTTTTAAAACTGAAATTGCTTATTAGTTACCGTATTTTTCTCAATTTAGCCACCCTATACAATGGGGTTCTCTTGAATCTCAATATTCAAGGGTTAAGTCATTCAGTCTACTGCGGACCCCTAATCTATAATCGAAATATCTCATCCTCAACGTACCTAGAGAGAAGAATTGGACAATATTATTATAAGATAATACCACAATTTACGTTATTAATATAGATATTAGCTTTGTAGGTAATTGTACTAGTTAACTTGTTATTCATGTTTGGTCAAATATATAATATAAAGGATTCTCTATTAACCATAACCTCCAAGCTTTAATTGCATCTATATGTCATCAATTTTAAGGTTTATTATTCTTTTAACATTTGATAGTTGAGTTCTATCTAATTGACACATCTTGGATTTTAAAATTCCCATTTCTTATGTCAAAAACAATATTAATTAGGAGAGGTTCTTAGAACAAAAATCATTATTACTACGACTTTCGACAATTCATCTCTTGAAGGCATTGTAATCGACAATATGCACTATATGAAAGACAAAGCCAAAGAACCTTTTCAATCAACAATTCCGTAATCAATTGCTACACATATGTACATGAAAATATAAAACACAATTAAGCTATTATATGCGGTATGAGTTTCTCATCATGAACCATTATTAACCTAGTGCAAGTACCATAAAAAGGTGTTAATCAGCACAGAAGTCACCTGATTGGCCAAACATGCATGAAGTTGTAAGAATCCCCAATATTTTCTTCCTGGGTTTCTCTAAAGAACGTGTGCAACCCCTAGGACTACAAGTAAATTGCTTGATTATATTAATATACTAATTTTTTACTATGGTTTGCAACATAATATGAAAAATATTATCATATGATAATAGATAAAGATATAGCAAAACACAACTTAAATAAAGATGAGTACTTTTTGATCGAAATGTATCAAACAAATAGATCACTAATTCAAGCATGTATATGAACTTTGCAACTTTTGTGTTGCAGACTGATGTATAGATCATGAGCACACAGAGTGACTAAGAGGAAGGAAGAAATAAAAGGTAATGACAGAAGCATAGAGAGCACGAAGGAGTGAAATGCCATATCAACGACGCAATTCAAGCTTCTCTGTGCTCTCTATCTTCTGTCAACATCAATTATTACGTCTTCCTCTTCACCAATTAGATACAAATATATGCAAAAACTTTTTTTAGATGACCATCAACAGCATACCTTCAAAGATGTATGGTTAAAAAGTGATTTATAAGAGTTTATAAACAATCAAAAATCACAAGTGTTATATCTAGTTAAATCTTAGCACGGTTAGACATTCAAACACAAATTGTGAGTTCATGTGTTAAGCTCTAAATCCCCAATTTCAGATCTGTGTGTTACATGGTATATGCATGTATGTTCATAATTTAAAGTCTAAACATAATTAGATAATAGATCAAAGAAGAAAGAATACAAACAAGGGAGATGTATATTGATCTTTGTCTTCCGCCAGCATTATCTTCATGACTACCTCCCTCCCACTAACAAGTAGCTAGATAGAGAATAGGAAGATAGATGAACGTTTTCCTTTCAATGAATGGAAAGATTATATGTTCCCTCTATTTATAGAGCAAAGACTAATGATTACCTCATCTCGTTCGTTAGCAATGGTAAGTATCTGATTCCAGTTTTGCACAAATCTCACATTTAATTCTTCCATTGGTTTTCTACCTCTTGAAGACCATTTACCCGATATAACACAAATTGTGATTTACTTGATCTTATTAGTTAGCAAGATTGTCTGAAAATGTTCTCATTGTCAAAAATACAATTAGTTAGGGCAAGTCTGGCTCAAGTTACAGGTTTTGTGACTCATTAATAATAGGTGTCAATCTCACAACCAATAGATGTTACCGATAGACTTTTACATTGGTGATCACTCAAAACATAATTGATAATAAAGAATCTCAACAATAGAATTAGTTCTATTATCATATCAAACATATATATTCGTCTGAACAACAATTACAAAATATTCCTAGATTCTTCTAAAGGATATACTTTAGAGTTGTTAAGCAACATATGGTAGACTCATCCATATTCAGTGGATGTAGAATCGACAAATAAGAACGGTTTTGTTTCCTATATTTGTATTACCAAATATTATTCGCCTTATACAACTAATCTTTGCATAATTCCTTTAGTTAATCTTTCTCGTAAAAAGGTACTTCTCAGAAATCCTCTTTGTTACATCTCTTATGGAAGATATAACATATATATGACCTTCAATGGCTTTGGTCATTACCCTTAATTAATTCAATTCAATATCTCTAAATGTCTACAAAATAATCTTCCTAGCAATTATGTAGCAAACAGATTGAAGTGTAACACGACAAGAGATCCGTGTGAATTTAGACTCGGCAGGAACTCTACGTTCATTTCCCCAGCATGGCATTGATACATGTTTGTGTATTTGTATTTATAGAGTAATTTTTCAAGATTTATGTTATGATATATTCAGGCAGATTTATATTTAGGGAACCGCTTTTAAAGTAGAAGATGGATTACAGGGGTTTTCTAAAACTACAGGAAAAACACTGAAGTGATTATATGATAAGAAAGATTACCCTACAAAGGGGCATTTGTGGAACTATTTTGATGTCGGTATATATCTTTTATGTTTATCAACTGTTCCTTGATCTTTTAATAAAGTTTGTCCATCACGAAAACCAAGCACAAGTGGGAAAAGAAGCATGGGTATAATTTAACCCTAATCACACACACCTTATCATCTTATCGTCGTCAACAATATTCCAGTCTCATCACCACTCCACCCGTCAATCCCCCATGCTTCACTCTCTACATATCCTTTGTCTTTCTACTATCTTCCAAGAATCTTTAGAAAAAAATAATTAACGAATCCGACCCCAGAGTAGACAAAAAGCTGTTTAAAGAAAGAAATCAGTTATTTGATTCGAATGGAGTTTGAAATGAATTTGACATTGTTTTTCATATCAACTACGGGTGTAAACGAGTCAAGCCAAATGCAAGCTCGTATAAGCTTGAGTTAGGCTATAGCTTAACTTAAGAGAGTAGCTCTGTTTATTAAACTTCTAACTTGATTAAATACCATTTAAATATTTTCATATTTCGTATGATTTTATATTTTAAACAATACATGGATAATAGTTTTTAATTAACAGATAATTCCATCTTTAATAGTGTGGAGCTTGAACATTTTCATAAAGGGTTTAGGGGTGAAATTAAATTTTTTTAAAGGGTGTGAACTCGATTTTATTTAAAAATTTACACTACCAGATCAAAAGTTTACACTAACATACTAAAATTTAACACCACCAACGAAAAAAGAGAGCCCCCCGCCC
>BJCM01065506.1:0-32487 GCA_018326385.1 Flaveria bidentis | reverse complement strand
AATGGCCGGTGGTGGCAAGCGTCAGTGGCGGGTGGCGGTGGCGGGTGGCGGTAGCCAACGGTGGCCCTTGGAACTAAAGGGCAATTCAATACATATATATATACATACATATATATATATATACATATATATATATATACATATATATATATATACATATATATATATATATACTAAATTACCCAAACAACCCTTTATTTATTTAAATGACACAAACAACCCCTTCAAGTTATATTAGTGATTGATATAGAATAAAAAGACAAAAATACCCTTGGATTTAACAGAATAACTAACGTCTGTTAGTGTTAATACTCAACCTTGTTATAAAATTAAAAGTGAGTACTCAAACCTGTTACTTTTTTGACTTAGTACTCAAACCTGTTACTTTAAATAAACCACAGGGACTATTCATGTAATTAACTCTATAAAAAATGAATGTGATGATGACACGTGACAAATTTAATTACACTTTTATTAAAGTAGAAAAAATATTTATAATTCTATACAATAATAAACTTTTACCAACCTCTGATTCGCATGGCTCAAACCATTAATCTTAATGAACCTTCATCACTCGAATGAAAATCAAGTGTAATCCTATATGTAACTGAGATTGTCATTGATCGAATTTACAATATTAATTTTATCAACCAAATAGTTATACTTGGATTATAAAAATCAAATGGCGAATTAATTATTTCAAAGTAAATGATAATGATTTATATATTATCTTAACTATTATTTATAAGTCTTATAGTTCATGTTATTATGGTTTAGTGATGATTGCTTTAAAAAATAATGCAGGTTTGAATCCCTACAAATACAGATTTATTATGTAGTATTTAATGATTAAAAACTAGTTTTTTTACAGAAAATGTTATAAGTCTTAAAAAATATTACTAAAGCATATTATCATTTATTTACGATGAACATACACTGACTCTACACCTATCATGATTACATTATTTGACCCATAACTTTTGATTAAAAGTACAATATGTTAGCCCATAATGATATTTCTTCCGGAAAAATCACACTTTATTAATTAATAAATCAACAAAGGTTTTCATTCATTTAATTCTCCAACTGTTCTCTCATATGAACTTGTAAATTTTGTCCCTACTTTGAAAACTTCAAACTATTCTTTTCCATATAAAGCCAAACACATGCAACCAAAATATGTATATGTTCATACATTTTTTAATAAACAAGGTGCCATTATCCTTTATAAACTTGTTAAAACTTCATCAAATAGATGTTCTTTTTCTAGGAGCATGTTTAAATCTTCACAATTACCCGAATGGTTTGACGGTTATATCAGTTTAATTAATCGGTCTGATTATAAAAACTCATTAGCCAACAAATAAAAGGCGACAAGCATGGGTGATTTTCAAATCGTTTTTAACAAATTTTGCTCTCATTCACTCATGATGATAGATTGATTCATTGTAAGTATAATATTTAATTTATATTATTATAAGTTGTATTATGTGTTTTGTGGTTTGTACTTACTCTTTTTTTTTTTTAATCTTTAACTATTTTATTTTAACCCAATACTTTTACATCTTTTACAATTTAGGCTCAATAATTTTTTTTCTTTCAACTTTGGTATTCTATATTTTTTATATTTTACAAAAGTTTTATTTTATGTTTCTGTTTATATTTTACAAGTTAACATGACGTATTGTGCATATATGATTCAATATTTTGTGCTTATTTTTTTCAGTTTAACAATCCATCACAACACGCTGACCCTAGATATAGGTTTTGTCTCTTAGAGGGGAGGTTTTGAGTTCAAACCCTGACATGGTGTAACTTGGTGTAGTTTAGGGGTAGGAGGAGAATAGATTTGTCGTTAAAAAAACAGCCTCATCACAACACGTTGATCCTAGATCGATTACTTATTATTTTATGTGTTTTATGTTTCACTTGTTTTACTGTGTGGTTTAACATTTTTATGTCTACTTTTAATTTGACCTATTTTTTTTTACCTTTTTATGATTTTTTTGGTAACGAGAGGACTTAATACTAGTATATATTGTTTATCAACTTCACTTCATTGTTATACCATTAGCTTTAAAGATTACACATGTTCTATTTTTTCTCTTACTAATAATTTTACTTTTAGACCCAATAATTTTACATCTTTTATAATTAAGCCTTAAAATTTTTCACTTTTTAATTTCTTCCCTTATACAGTTCACATTTTATAATTTTTTCATTTCACATGTCGGTCAAAATTTTAACAGTTAACACGTAGCATGTGCATGTGGTTCGTCGTGATTACGCCTTTTTCCTGTTTAATGACCCCATCGCAACGTGCGGGTACTAGATCGACTTAGTTATTATGTTTAATGTTGTACAATTAAACCCCTATATTTTTTTTACTTTCAACTTTAGTCCCCATTCATAGTTTAAAAATTGTTAGTTTTACATTTTGGTTTATATTTTGAGAGTTAACATGTTGCAACCTCCGCGTGTGGTTCAACATTTTTACGCTTATTTTTTCCCATTTAACGGCCCCATCGCAACACAATGGTCCTGGATTAACTTATTGTTTTATACATTTACGTTTCGTCTGTGTGACTTTACGTTTTACATCTACTTTTTGTTTGGTTTTATTTTTTTTAATTTTTATACCAGCTTTCTTCTTTTTTGTGGTAATTGATGGTGATTTGTCATTAATACTACTTGGTACGTTTTTACGTCTACTGTAATTGGGGTGTCAATTTAACCACAACGTTGTACAACTCTTTAAAAACAATAACGTACAAGTGGTTATTGCATGGATTGAATCGCCAGTCACTTCAAAGTTAAAATGATCAACGATTTGACGGTTCCCAAGACCGATCACATGAAATTGTCCATGCCATGAAGGCTAATGTTTGATGAAATTAATTCTGCAAACAATGGTATAAATTCACATGGACATGAAAGTTGTCATGTGGGCACACAAGTTTATGAATTAATTGGAAACCCTAATAACAAGTTTCCATTTAGGCTCATGTTCATGTATATTGAATAAAAGGTCTTTCATATGTACAAGCTCATCTTCGCTATGTACAAGTTATTAATGCACTCTCTAAGCGGACGTTTGGTTGAAAGGAATAGAATTGAATGGAATTGAGAAAACTAGTATAGTTTTAAAGTAAAATTATGTTTGAATGAACAATTAAAAATAAACTTAAAAAAATATTTCACTTTAAATTTCCTTGGTTGTATGATTTCAAAATCCTTCCACCTAGAGAGTGAATTTAAAATCCCACAACCAAAAAAATTTGAGGTGAAACATTCCCTTGGGTTTACATTTCATTAACCACTAAAACATAATTTTACTTGAAAATTATACTAGTTTCTCAATTTCATTTCATTCAATTTCATTTTATTTTATTTTATTCATTCCAACCAAACGTCTTTTAAATCTTTGTGATTTTGTAATATCATATTATAACTTTAATATTTACTACATCCTCTAAAATCTAAATTTTGTTTTTACCTGGTCTATTAACCGGTCAAAACCTATTAAGTGGTAGGTCTTGGTCCTTGGTTTTATTAATTAAAGCGTCATTTGTGTGTGTCTATATATATATATAATTTTTATTTTTTTGTTATCATCTTTAATTTTTTTGGATTTTTTCAGGTGCTCTTTTTTTTAAATATATTGGATGTAGGTCATGACGTCTCTACGAAAAAATATACTTTTGTGTCTTCTCTGTTTTATATATGGTGCGATAGAGGTCTTGTTAAAAACATGTCATTTGGCTTTTCACTTTTCAGATGGATGTTTATTCTTTGTTCAAAAGGTTACCATAGATTGTTTTAAAATAGATGAAATGTTCATAAGACGAAAATTCAAATTCGACAACCCTGTCGCATCTCGCAAATATTTTTACTAGTTCAGACGCAATCGCCAATTATAAGATAATTAAACCAACAACTATTCCATGATTTTCAAAACATTGCTTGGCCTCAAGGGCAGATTTAGTAAGGCCTAAATGGGGTAGAACAATAATCCAACAAGATTACAATTTATACATGTATGTATGCATATTTATATGTATAGGATAGTATACTAGGTATGTATGGTTCGAACTTCGAAAGATAATCCAACAAACTTACACTTTTCAAAATTGGCCCAATGAACAATATATTTTCTGATGGGCCGATTCAAGAAATTTTCACGAAATAGTCCAATAGTGATTACTACTATCTTATATCATGATAATTGAGGTTCAAAGGCTCAAAACTAGTAATTTCATCACAGAGAAAAATCTATGATTTCTAGGCTTACGGAATTAAAATTTTCATCTTAAGAAACAAGATAAGGTTAAGATATAAGGGATTAAATCATAAAAGTTTCTAATTGTTTAAATAAAATCAATCATACTTTCTTTTACTAATGATCCACTCAAGTTTTATTTGTCATTCCATTGTGATGAATTAATTATTATAAATGTTTTAACTATAAATTTATTTATATATATATATATATATATATAAACGTTGGTTACTGTTTAGGATATAATAATATGGTAATTTATAATAAAAAATGTAGAAAACAGCTTTTGATCAAGAAATTTTTTAAGCAAGAAAGTTACGATAAGGAAAAAAATGGAAAAATAAAAACAACGTGACAAGTATACTATATTATAAAAGTCGTGTATTAATATATAATATTGATGTTAACAATTTTACAATATGATAAGTGTGTGAAGTAATTCTTAACAGTTAATCAACACAAATTAATAATTAAGATAGAAACATTGACGAATTCGTAGTTACTTGGGTAGAAACGAACAAAAAGGGAAATACCATCATTGTTGACATTTTCATATAGCTCGATCATTTTTAAAAACGAATATAAATTTTATTTTATTTTATGTGTAATTATGTATATACAATTATGTTTATTGTAAAGATAAGCTTCATTGAAGTTTTGTTTTATGGATGCGTAATTATGTAGATAATTAGCGTAAACTAGTATTAAGCTCACCGTATTACGACGGGGAGGGGGAGGGGGTAAATCATGCCAAGTAATACTAATTTCTACCCACTGTCAGCGATCATCGACACCGTAAAAGCTTGTATTAAAAAATAAATAAGAACAAAAAAATAATAGTATCGAACGGAAAGTAAACGTAAAAACGTTGAACCACACATGTGATATGTAAAACGTTAAAAAACAATAATTACGTCGATTTAGGACCACCCGCACGTTACGACAGGGTCGTTAAACGAGAAAAAATAGTCGTACCAACGTTGAATCACGCTCACGTTATTGAAAAAGAAAAAAGAAACCAATAGTATGTACAACTCATTAAAGCGTAACGTACAAAGTCTAAAGCACATAAGAGTTGATAATTAGTATATATTAAATATACACATAATGCTGCAGAATTATACACGTAATTGTAAGTTATTATATTGTAATATTACTATTTACGTAATTATATGTGATTATAAACACATTGTACATAATGATGTATTCATTTCGTAAGTTTCTTATATTTTCATAATTACATATTAAAAAAGTAATGTGTTGGCAATAGTTAACTTAGAAAGGCAAGACATGTGACTATATTATACCTATAATCGTGTTTGCTTATAAACATATGATGTGTAATTGTATATTTAATTAATATGTTTTGTATTTGTTAAGAGCTATATATTAAGAAAAGAATGTGTTGGCGATGCTTAAGTTAGAGAGACAATGACATGTGCCACCTTTTAATCCCAATAAC
Organism: Flaveria bidentis; assembly: GCA_018326385.1. Taxonomy (NCBI): domain Eukaryota; kingdom Viridiplantae; phylum Streptophyta; class Magnoliopsida; order Asterales; family Asteraceae; genus Flaveria; species Flaveria bidentis. The sequence continues at coordinate 26,746 of BJCM01065506.1, read as the reverse complement.
GAATCACATCTCATTTTTATTATTTAATCATACTTAACAATGTCAATTAAAAAGTTCCCTTCTGTTTTAAGAAGTAGTCTAAAAATTAGATGATGCTTCTAATGTCATCAAAAATTGCGACCTTCAATGGGTGGATCATTTTTTCATGCTTGAATTTTGTAGATTTATAATTTAGATTATGGGTCAAGTTAACTATTATAGTTATATTATTAAAATTATTTATATAGAAATAGATTTGAATACAAATTTCTAGAGTTGTTAATTTGTTAATATAATTAAAACATACACAGTAGGTTATCTATATCTTTGTAAGTGTATTCTTTAGATTATTAAAAATAATTTTAAGTACTTGTAAGTGTATAAAATAATTTTTTTACAGTTTATCGGTATATTTTGGAAAACATTCTTCAAACTTTATAAGTTTTTTTAATATTTTTTTAAAGTAGTTGTAAATGGATGAGAGATACAAAATGAATAGTAAATATATAGAAAATATTATTTGATAATAAAAATGTAATAATTTTTTACGTAACCATAATAATAAAAATAAAAACCCTAATGTGAATGCTTTTAAATCAGTCAAATTGGATTATAATAATATAACTTTTAACCAATCAATCAATAATAATCGATATCAATAAATCAAACTCTTAGCTTCACTATTGTTACAATTATTTTCTAATCTATTTCGCTAATAATGATAATTATGATCGAAATAATTAACAAAACTGTGAAAAACACATTTCTTGTCAATGATTAAGTGTATATCTAGTACAAAACTATTATAAGTATGCAAGTAAAATTGTCTTGTCAAGAAAAGGTAAAAGTTAAAAACGATATTGGTCATATTATCTGTGCAAATAAAACCCATTGTTATATTTGAATTTGTAGAATGGAAAATAGTATAATTAGAATTGAGATCTAATAGTTGAATAAAACAGCTGTTTTTATTTTATTTCGTAGGTTGAATGTTGTATTATTTGTACACTAAACTAACTAAAAACAATTAGGAATATTATACACGCCGGATGACTTGCCACCATGATCCATTCAATAACTATAGAATATAGACAAATTGTCATTGTTATTTCTTAAACAATATTTTAAAAATCGATTCAAATTTCAAATTATAAAAATCATCTTATAATTGCAAAGTGATATAACAATAATAATATTACAACTGCTGCTGCTTCTTCCTTGCATCTTCTTCGCTAACAAATTCGTCTGCAGCGTATTCTTCCAAATGTAGTCAACGTACGTTATTAATATCAGGGATAAAATTATTATTTTATAGAATTATGTGTGTGTATATATATCGCTAATTTTAATTATAAAATAAAACAAGGAACAAAACTGACATAATGATCTTATGAATTGGGTTAATCCGCAATTCAAATGAGGATGATTTGTGACGCGAAGGCGGTGGGTTGTAATAATAATACGGGTAGTAGGGGACAATAGGGTTTGGTGGCGGATTATTTGACATTGTAGGGTAACCATAACCACCACCGCCCCCGCCTCCACCTCTACCCCCGCCCCCGCCAGTTGGAAATGGAGGGGGAGGGGAATAATAAGCAAAAGTTGGAACCGAAGGTGTAGTGGGTTGGGGCTGAGGCTGAGGTTGTGAGGGCGGTGGTGGGCAATTAGTGTCGGTTGTGGGAGGAGGTGGGGGCGGAGAGGGGACTGTTTCTAGTGGTGGTTGACATGGGTTGTCACATACGTCACACATGGTGCACGTGACTTCATTTTTTGAGACGCTTGCCACTCTAGCGGTTACGTATGTAACCAAAATTGAAAGAATGAATAAGAAGGGTATTTTGTGATCCATCATGTGTTAGTTATCAATTGATTGAATGAAGGTTTTGGTGGTTTTACTTATAGCAAATGAGCATGTGTATGTGTGCAGATCGCCGTACCATTTTTTTGGTTTCTTGCATCTCACGTCATCTTTCCATAGGATTCATTGTTTTTGAGGAAATTGAGGATACTTCGTTTGAAAATGAAACCTTGTTGGTTGAAATCAAGGCATGATCGAACCGCATTGGATCCAAAAACTTTTGTTATGGGGAAATACATGGGGATACGATAAGTCAATTGAAAATAAGTCGAGTCAAATCAGTAAAAGACGATAAAATCATAAAAAAATATAATATAATTTTAAAAGATGTTTCATTAATATAACGCACATGTTACATATTGGGTTTTCGGGTTTTATTATATTTTATAAAACTGAAATTACATGTTCATTAGTAACATAAGCGAAGTTATTTTGTTCACATGAAACATACTCTCTAAGGGTAAAAAATATCTAGTAAATGATGTGTTTTTTTCAACCAAGTAATTGTAAATTTACATGCTAAAGTGTGTGTGTTTGATGATTATTTTTTTGTTTAGTTAATCATTTTATTGATTGAAAATTAATAATTGATCATTTGCCTCTTTACGCTTTCACTAATTCTATACCAAACTTCCTAAAATCTTTTAGGCATAGTAATTTGTGTTGAATTTCACACTTTCATTTCGTTCTTAAGTTATATTATTGTATGATAGGATTATCGTCTAATTAATCTCTGTTACATGTTATAATAAGTTAGCCACAAGTTTGGTAAAATATTAGTTTCTTTTAATAATGAGACCTCGTTTACAAAAAACTCATGAAACCCATTAGTATCCTGCTAACCAATAAGATCAAGTAGTAGCTTGCTGGATAAATGTCTTTAAAAGGTTATGACATGAAACTTACGAAAACAAGATTCAAACTTGAGATATCTGTTAAAAAATTATATGTTTATCATTGCATCACGCTTAAAGGTTTTGATATTTAAACCAGGGTTATTATAGTTGGACCGCAGTCTTGAACTACGAGTGAGCTACTTACATGAGTATGTAGGCTGATGGGGCCGGTAAGGCTACGCCTTTTCATTCAATCAACGGTTGCTAGATTTATTTATCTTTGTCTGTTGTAGTTGATAGGATATAATGTCTAAATTATCATGAAGTGACATATATACCAAAAAGGAAAGAACTCATCGTACCCATATGATAATTTTTTTCTTTTGTCAAAAACAAATTTTCTTTTCTGAACCAATGAGTCGTTTGTTCAGTACTACTAACTATTATCGAAGGACTTCGTCCCCTCAAAACTACCAATATCTTCAGTTGTTGAATCTCATGCAAGTTACATTATGCTTTCATTGACTACAACACTAACGTAGGCGCTATAGATGCGCGTTGTTTATGGCTCCATGCGCTCTGATAACATGATAATTTTATAGTTAAAATCATTTAAATAAAATTTTTTTCAAAGAGAAGTCGAGAACTCGTGAAACTCTTAACCCCACCACCAAAACCTAACTTTCTAATTTCTATCGGTTGAAAATAATAACATAACATCATTTAATATAAGACTAAGTAATGACGTAATCATAAGTAAATAACAACAACAAAAATAATCATATACCATACATGCAACATTGCACTATGGTAGCTACTTTAACACCATTTCATCAATTATCCAAATCAATAACAAGTTAACTTTACCATTAACATTACAAACCTACATCATTCATCAGCCTTCACCCCAACCTAATGCTTCAATTCCATTTGCAATTAACGCATCAATCAACACCCAAATCGCAAATGTGTTCACCATAATCAGTTAATCACACAACAATCAGAAGATAATATCATAACAATCAACCTGAACAAGCGATCTGAGACGAGATCTGTTGCTGATGATGTTCTCTAATCGCCAAATTCCTACAGATCTCAACAATAATCCTCTCATCATACTCCTTAATCACCATCGTCTTCCCGAATCCATCGACACCGTATCCACTCATCGTTCTTCCTCTAACCACCGATGTATTCGCCAATTTCATCATCATCTTCACGTACGCATCACGGAGTCCGATGAACAGCCGTTTAGGAGATTTAAGCTTCAGTTTCAGCCTCCGGTTTAACCTAATCCGCCACGATCGCCTCGGTCTCCGCCGGTGGTCGTCCACGGCGGTGGTGGAGGCGTTGAGGCGGTGGTAGCCACGTGTCCGCCAGTAGCATTTTACGCCGTTGTAGACTTTGGCGGTGAGGCCGTCCATTGCGGTGGTCGGCGACGGTGAGTCGGTGAGTGAGTCGGAGAATCGGTGACTCGGTGACTCGGTGAGGGGTGTGTGTAAAGTGTAATGTGTTATAAGGTGTACGATTGTGTATTAATGGGGGAGATCGGTGGTGGCACCTGACCTATAATTCTCGCTGAGTTCTTTAATGCACGGGGTTCGCATGAATCATCTGCACCGTTGGATCTTGTTTGTTTGACTTTTTGGTGGATACACTTATGAGATCTCACCACCTAATTGTTTTATAAAAAAAATAACAGAAGACTCTGTTTCGGATAATTAATGTTAATAAATCAGGCTCACATATTTGTTTGTCAGTTGGGACTGTACCTCTTACTTTTTCGGTAAGAAATTTATTGTTGAAAAAACATACTGCATCAACTCTAAGGATTTTGATTAGGATAAGACTTGAACTCATTACCTACGTATTTACATGGGTATCATCTAATTAATATGTAGAAATATGCTTTTGTTTATATTTTATAACTAGGTTATAACCTCGTGTAATACACGGGTTGCTAAAATTTAAAGTTATACTTTTCGTGATATAGATTTTCTTTTTACATATTTATGACATCTTATATAATTTTTAACATATATTTATTTTAAAATATAAAAAACTTTATTTAAATAGTTATAGAAACATTTAATATTAGGAGAGAGATAAAAACAAAAGATTAAAAAATTATTTAATTAATACGAGAGAGAGTCGAGAAAAAAATATTAAGGAAGCATGAGAGAGTAACACGTGTCATTTAATATTTTTATTTATTAATATAGAAATATCAATATAATATTTTTATTTATTAATATAGAGATATGAATATAATGTGTTTGAGGTGTTAGGAAAGTTGGAATTTGAAAATGAAGCTTCATACTTCGAAAAAAAATAACAAAGATTGGTGAGACGTGGGAGAGAATCATAACTTATAATATATAGTTTGATGAACTTTATCACAGAACTCTCTAGATACATTAAAATAAGTTCCACTTATAAATAAACTTAACAAAATTAAAAGTTTGCTAAATAATTTAAGGTCACCACAGTCATATAATGTGTACGTCAATAATTAATTTGTACCATATCACCATTGTTAAAATGGTCTACTCCTCAAGAGCCGATGACTACCTAAATTTAGTGCTATAGTCACTTGCTACTTCTTGGTTTGTATGCAACGTAACTAGGTTGTGGCTACAAATTTATAACTGGACTTGAAGGTAAGACGTGGCGGAGAGAGTGGATGTCTGGTCCAGATATCCACTTTTCGATCTGCACATATAACAGTTGTTAGTCTCGTCATAGATAAATAAATAAATAAAGTGCCTCTTTTAACGGATTCTAATTTGAAAGTAACCATTAGAGTTTTAGTAACATATGAGGTAGTGAGAGAGTAAGCAAGATAATGCAAAGGTATTTTTGAGTAATGAATCCACATCTATTGTTTGGATTTTTTTTCTTTTTTATTGGCGAATACATACAACTCTACTCTATATATACTCTACTTTTAAAATTAGCGTATATTTACTCTTTAGTATTTAAATCCACAATCATCTGATTTAGTAGTATATCAATTTTTCTACCAAAATATTTCGTCAGGACCTTTCATCTAGATAGAGTTTACTGTACATTTCTTCTACTATATTTAAAACCATAATCATTTGATCGATATATGTTATCGTTTCACCCACATGTCGTTCATTGACTAATATTTAGAAAAATTTAAAAATATGTCTTCAAGGCAGAAGCAAAAATTGCAAAATACATATTGTCTTGTGTTCGATTAACCCATGATGCCGATCCACAAAGGAGTCACCGGTAGAGGTGAAAAAACTAATTAACCAATACAACCATAATCGAACTGGTTTATAAAGGGTTATATAAAAACTAGATTGTACTTGATCCAACCCGACAATTTGCACCGAGATTAAAGTATGCAGAAGCCCAAACGGTTTGTAACCCGTAATAAAAACCGGTATTTAAGCAATTAAAAACCATTGGTTTAATCAGCTCATAACCCAACCGCTTCCATTAGGCAGGTTTTGTAACATTCTCAAACCGATTAATAACCAAAATAATTTTTAAAATAACATATATTGACCATAAATCAAATCAGATAGTAAACTGAACCATTATTTTTTTCTTTTCCTAAATAACAACTTTACTCACCTATCGTCACCGGTCACGGAATCCCTATTTTAAATTTATAAAGTTCCAACTTCTAACAATCATTTCTTCCTAGCCCAAAATTAAGGGTTTTTATTTTCTCTAGCCCAAAACTAAGCCCATAATCTAAATTTATTATTTTATAAGTTGGAAAAATTTACGGTACAAAATAAATAATTCGTGCGAAACGTATCAAGTGATAACAACCATTTATCAAAACGATGGACAGTTCATATTATAGATAAAATAATTAAGCAAGAAATTTTTATGGAGGGGTAGATTGAAAATAGGATACAATTGTTGACTTTTTTTAAAATTTCTCATGTTTTTCTAAACGTATATAACTTTTTATATGACGTTATTTTAAAAAAATACACCATAAAATTGAGCATTTTATCCTATTTAATATGAGTATATAATTGTTATACTTTTTTAAACCAGATTTTTTTAAAACGTTTATGTGTTGTGCCTATAACTTGCGTGATTATTAGTTCTGTAATTACGAACATAACTTGCGTAATTATCATTTAACTTGTGTATTTATTTTTTATAACGCGAGTAATTTTTCTTTCTGTAATAATAAATATAATTTGTGTAATTATGTACCTTTTATGCGCAATTGTAGCGCAGATGAAACTAACCATCCGCCAAGAAACACGTGTTACGCTCTGGTGGCTTCATACGTTTCGCATGAAAATTACACTTTATATAGTAAACGGTCCCACTATATGTAAAACAAATAATGAATAAACATCGTTGAATGAAAGCAAATTCCAATATTTCTTAGGTCACACATACACATAAATACATTAGCTGGCTTGTAGTTTTCATATTGCTATAAATAAAATGGTGTAGACTATATTTAAATCTTAATATTGATTATCTGATTTAAGCGATTGATCATGGATTAATTAGCTTGGAAGATTTACCTTCAATTCTCACATGTTCTTTATTATATGCATAAAGTATAGTCGAACAAGTATGCAATTGGTTTTACCGATAAATGTCTTTAACTTAATACATTCAACTATATCAAACACATCAAAAAGCACCTCAAAGTATGACATTGTGGTTAACTTTTTCAATGTTAAAGACAATACTATGTGATTTTCGTTTTGTGCAAGTCATCAACTACATGTAACAATTACGATATAATTCATACAAGATAATCACTTTATAATCATGATTTGAATCATACTCAACGCATGATTTGAAAACAAACATAAATAATTAGCTATATTAATCCCTAAATATTAATCAACAAAACATGTATTCCTAATTTTTATCATTATAATTAGTACATATATTAAAAAAAACACAGTTGGTCATTTTTTAATAAACAAACAAACTATTGCATATATACACTTTTCTACGGTTTGAGTAGTAGGAAAACACACTTGATTAGTCATTTGGTATTTTCTTTGACAGACCCTTGTTCAAATCCCCGCTACCTGTTGCTATATTCTTTTTAACCATTTTTCTCCTATTTTCTTTCAAGTTTTTTTTCCTTTATTAACGTTTTTTCTTTCGTCCATTTTCCTAAATGCCATGGGGTTCTACGTCAAAATAATAATTGCTACGATATGTTTTTATATTCACGTTTTAATATTCAAGCCTGTTCTAAAATTACCCCAATAACCCCTCACTAAACATATCTAGTTGTAATCGTGAAAGTACCCTTTTCCATGATTAAAAAATCTATAAAATTACTTTATTATATGTTAAGTTTCAACTTAACTTAAGATGTTCTTGATACATTAAAAAAAATATTTTCTAAACACTTTTAATTAAAAAATGATGGAGTGATAGAGAGAGAGAGAGAAACGCATATTTTTTAGCAGGTAGATATATCATATATAATATATTATATCATATATCAAATATATATAATAATAACTTTTAAATAAACGAGAACAGAGTATACAAATCTTGATTCCACCAACATAATAACACTATGTCACCGCACAATCTCCAGAACCACACCCCAAAACTAAAAAATAACAATAACAACAATAATAATAATAATATTATTATTATTATTAATAAAACAAAAAACCTCAATCTCCCTTCATCTCCCTCATCCCTCCGTCCTTCATCGTCATCGTTGCTCCGGCGAAGATTGGAGGACGGAATCCGGCGCCGGCGACGATATTCCACCGCCGATGCACACTCTGTAACACCACCGTCACCGTCACCGTCACCGTCACTGTAGTGTCGTCACCTTCGTTGCCCCTTTTTCATGTATCAGAAGAAGAAGGTTGCTTTGTTCTCACGGCAGCATCTTTGTGTGATTGATTCTAGAAGCTTCAAGTGCGGATTCGTAAGGTAATGGTCGTGAATCGTGAGTTTTAGGTCGATTAATTGGTTGATTTGTGTGGTTTCACCGTGGCGGACCTCAAAGGAACCCTAATTTCGTACCTGTTGGCCGACGGTGTTGATTTGAGGATCAGGAGGAAGAGGAACAAGTGGAGGAAAGTGATTCACGATTGTAAGATGCAATGGATTATCAGATTCTCTGGCTTTGTGTCGGCGATGATGGTGATGGTTGTTCTCGCTCCTTCGTTGCAATCGTTTCATCCTGCTGAAGCGATTAGATCTAATACACATGTCGACGGTCGGATTCCGGCCACCGTCGGTCACCGGTCGGCGTTCCGGCGAGCTCCGACGTTCCGTGATGCCGTTGGATGTAAGAAGATTAGCAACTCTGGCGATGTGTGTGATCCTTCGTTACTTCACGTTGCGATTACTCTCGATTTTGAGTACCTTCGAGGCTCAATTGCTGCTGTTCATTCGATTTTGCAGCATTCATCGTGTCCTGAGAGTGTTTTCTTCCACTTTTTGGTCTCCGATACGAGCCTCGAAACCCTAGTTGCTTCAACTTTCCCCAAACTGAAATTCAAAGTGCATTACTTCTCACCGGAGATCGTTCAGAAGCTGATTTCTTCATCTGTTCGACAAGCGTTAGAACAACCGCTGAATTACGCTAGAAACTACTTAGCTGATATCCTCGATCCCTGCGTCCGACGAGTGATCTATCTAGACTCCGATCTAGTGGTTGTTGATGATGTTTCAAAGCTTTGGAGTACGAATTTAGGCGAAAAAACCATCGGAGCACCGGAGTATTGTCACGCGAATTTCACCAAATACTTCACCGGTAGTTTCTGGTCAAACCGTCGGCATTCCACCACGTTCTCCGGCAGAAACCCCTGCTACTTCAACACCGGAGTGATGGTGATCGATCTGGCGAAATGGAGGCGATTCGGGTACACGAAACGGATCGAGAAGTGGATGGAGATCCAGAAAACGGATCGGATCTACGAGCTCGGGTCGTTACCACCGTTCCTGTTGGTGTTCGCCGGACACGTGGCGCCGATTGACCATGCGTGGAACCAACATGGGTTAGGTGGTGACAATGTGAAGGGCAGCTGCCGTGACCTGCACCCTGGTCCGGTGAGTCTGCTGCATTGGAGTGGCAGTGGTAAGCCATGGCTAAGGCTCGACTCGAACCAACCGTGCCCATTGGATTCGTTGTGGGCTCCGTATGATCTGTACGGACGGTCGGCGTGATCACCGGAGCTCACCGCCGGTAATGTTCTTCCGTGAATGTTCTTTTTATTATTTTTTTTGTTTCTTTTTTTTTTCTTTACATTGTTATCATCTTCTTCTTCATCTTCTTCTTCTTTGATTACATTTACTGTTGTTTCTTTTTTTTGATGGGGTTTATAGCTTTCTGTTGTGTTGGTTATCTGTATTCTATTCGATTATTTCTGCATTTTGGTAATAAAAGTGAAAAGATATTCAATTGATCTGTTTCAGCCTTTCAGGACCCTGTTTTTGAGTTTTGGTAGATTTTTGATGATGTTGGGTGTATGATTATGATTTTGTAAGATTTACTTTGTTTGTATGATTTAGAAAGTCACTCATGTACTTTGCCATTGTTGTAAGGATGCTGTTTGGTAATTTTTAGCAATAATTTTGATGTTGTGATGGCATAGAGATTGATTTATTTGCTTTGTGTAGTTTGAATGTTATGGGCATGTTTGGAATTGGGTTTGAAATCTATCAGGGACAACTATGCTCGTACCACCTCCAAACGGCAGTTTGAAAACATGTAAAACTGTCGTTCGTTTGAGCACAAGGTGGAACAACAGTTTACAGATTATGTCAAATCTTACGGCCTCCTGAACTTTAAAGGGTCTTCGTTTGAGTTTGTTGTCGAATGGCTATTTTAGTTTAAAGGTGGTGTATTTAAGTTTAGGGGTGTCATAGGTGTAGTAGAACTCTAATACGATATAAACTTAATCAGAAACACCTTTGTAATGAGAGTATAGGAATTAGTGGTTTGGAATTCTGACATGATAATAAAACACGACACTAATCTAGCACGAAACCCTGTGGGTTATAATTAATCTAAACGGGTATGGCTTGAAAGTAAATATAATTTTTAGGTTATTGGGGTTGTGTTTGTGTTAATTCATGAAAATTTGTCATATATGGGTGGGTTCTGAGTTCACCGACACAACTTTTGACTTTACGTATGTTTTAACCGTTAACCTATGAACACGAGTTGAATTTATAAGATATAAAATATGAATTTTCTTATGAGTTAAGAAAGGTGATTAAGACATGGCAACCGACATTAACGTTCTCTAAATTAAGCTAATCATGATCAATAAATAATTAGAAAAAAACAGTTGTGTGTTGTGTTGGCTGCTAGCAAGCCCCCCTGTCACTTTCTATTTTAACCAACACGCAACTCTTGATGATCTTTTTTTCAATCACCTAATACGCTTATAATACATGTTTATATTGCACTAAACAAGGTTTAATTAATGATAGAAAAACACACAGATTAATGTGCGTGTCTATGATGCATAGGTTGCTCATGTGTAGTGCATTGGTGGTTAGATTAGTATGTTTGTTTATGTTGTATCCATCCAAAATTACTTGGTGAATCCATAACAATTGTTCACATTGTATAACATCCAAACATATGTTTGTAGGGTGGGGTTTTGAGGTTGTTTCGTTTAATTTTTTACAGATTTAGAAGAAATTGTTGTTTGTTTCAGAACTTAAATTAGTTGGATATTTCATGAACAAGTTTATAAGGTAAATGATAATGAGCATTTGATTTTAAAGTTTAAATTTAATTATTTCATATGTATTTATATATATATATATATATATATATATATATATATATATATATATAATTTTTTGTAAATTTATAAATTTATAAATTTAAATTATTAACAAGCAATAAAATAAAGTTTCACATATACAGGACATACTCAAGTCAATATGTGAAAACTCATGTCATGATCGCACTCTACTTGCGAACATGATTCATTTAATATCTTACCATAAAGATGTGGTGATGCAAGCCTTATTCTTTGCTTAAACAAGATAGATTCTATTAAAAGCAAAGAATAATTCTACCATTGGACCAGGTTAAGAGTCAAACATACATTACCGGTTCGACCCATCTAATCAAATCAGATTGTGGGTCGGCTTACTTGTTCGACTTATTTCATCACACTCTTAAATCTATATTATCGTCTACCATAAGACCTGAATCATCAGTTCGTAAGAAGAAACATTACTATGCACATATCAGATATTATTTAACTACAATCTTTTTGGTTTTTGTTGAAGACGGTTACTTGACCTTTTAATGAATAACTGTCTTTTACTTGCATCAACTCGAGGTAACTCGTGAATGACTATGATACCATTGATCAGGATACCTATGTGTGTTGACATATATAGTATATTTGAGGGAATGGACATGGTTACACAAGGATTATGTTGTTTAGATATTAGAAGATGCCACTCTAGTCCCACATAAAAGAAGAACATGTCTTTAACAGCTAGCAACAGCCAGCTCTTTTATTTTCAAACACAATTTGGGACCATATATATAATCATATTCCACCATTAGCATCTTAAAGACAGTTTGTTGTATTCACATGTACAACTATCAATGCACGAACTACAATTAAATATATGAAATAAAACAGCTTTTAACAATATCAACTGTCCATCCGTACTAACCTGACAAAATGTTGTTCAACATGTATTGCCAAACAAAACATGATGCCATGCTCATCATCACAATCAAATGGGTCCATCAAAAAAGATTTTATGTCTTTTTTTGGTTTTTATAAACTATTCTTCACCATCACAAAAATTTCTTATAAACCAAAAATGATTGTTGTGTTAACAAAATACACCATCCGTTTTGTTCTTTTATAACAAATTAAATCTCAAATTTGATAACTTTGAAATCCAATTAAAATGACGGATTTTAATTCATTAATAAAGACTCTATGAACAAATGCCTCATCAAATTCCGATCTTTTAATAGATCTCAACTCTTTCATAACAAAACGCCCCCACATCATATGCCACATCATATGTGGAAATTTCCTTTCTTGTTTAGTTATCCATTATGACACGTGATGAAATTAAAAAAGTATCTTGAAGAGTAGTGCACTAATAAGCATCTCATTTTCTCAAGCAAAGATCTCATGTTTGAAATCAGTTTCTATCGGTTTGTTGTTTTAACCGGTTAAAACGTCACTTGTCTAGTCTAATAACATTTTACGTAGTCCCACCAACAGCAAGGTATTGATGAGACTAATGTGAGTGTTTCAAAACTATTTCTTATTGTGAAATAATGTAAAGAGAAAGAATTTAATGCTATAATTTCATGTTAGAATGATTCATTAAATGTTCTAATATACAGGCATCCCACTTTATAAATTGACAATCTCTATATATGCCTTGTATAGCACCATACGTGACGTATCGAGTCGAGAAAACTAAAAACGAGGAAAATTCAGGGGGGGGGGGCGTCAGAGTGCTATACGTCCCATATAACCATACACAACACATATTGGGCTATACGACATGTTTAGCAAATTTCGACATTGACTACGAGGAAAAGATTAGGGGACTGTCAAAGGGGTTATATGTCTCGTATAGAGGTATACGACCCACCTATACGGCGCGTATAGTGCTATACGACCCGTATATAAATTTGAGGTGTTGATATATAATCAGGGAGTGTCTAGATATCGAGGCTCCGAATTTAAACATTAAAGGTACAAGCACCTAACAATAACATCACTTTGAATGTTATTTTGGGCTTACTAGTAAATCGTGTTTATTATAAACTTTAATCTACCGAAAATATACTGGTCCAAGACAACTTTGTTTAATTTGGGCCTATTTCTTACAGAAGTTAACCACCTAACCCATTGGTTATTTAATTTAATCGTGTACTGATCCAAGCCCATTGTGATTAATTTAATTATATGGTTATTAATTTATTTTTTTATTAGATAGGGATATTTTCTTGTAAGTTGTAACTAACTCATTTTCTTTGACTGTTCGGTTTATTAATTAAAAATTTATAATTCATTAACCATAGCAACTTTTTGAGCAAATTACACGATATGTCTATGTGGTATGTCATGTTTTTTATCGCACCATCAAGTATGAGAAATCAAACTTTTGGTATGATAAGAATACTAACGGGTAATACAAAAGGTCCCTAATTTGAATGGCGGTTTATATTCATCATGTAATTGCTGATCTTCTGTGTTACCTATTAACATGCTTGTTAAATTAAATATATAGTTGTTCATGTATCGAAGATATTTTACTATCTAGTAGATTCAAGGCAAGGTGCTTTACCAAAATATGATTTTACCATCTAATTATATTATGTGCTAAATCATATTGGCAATTGACGATAGGAGATGAGGGCAATATAAAGAAGAGAGAAGATGAAAATATAGATCAAGACTCGTCCTAGTGAGAATTTCATTCCACGGGAATAAAAACAAAATGTTGTTGAATCGGCCTATTTCTTCCCTGTACCAACTAAAGTACTTTTAACATGAGTCGGAATGTATTGTCAGTATCGTTTAGCTAAAAGATATAAAAGTTAGACGAAAATAAACAAGTTATTTAAAGTTTCTTTTTAACTCTTATACTAGAAATAAAAAATGACATGTAGCTTAAAAAAAGAATATGTCACAGAATAGTAATTAGGTTTAAAAAATCAAAACTTTCACTAAAAGCTACTTTGGATTGTTATATAAATTTATAATTGAGTGTTTAAAAAATCAGAAAAAAGAAAAATTATAGATCTAGAAATGTTAATAAATTACAAATGACACTTATTTTTTTAGAACGTTGAATTACAAATTCATCTATTCATATTTTTAAAACATATCAAATTCTAATCTACTCCATCATTTGATTTAAACTTAAATATTTTTTAAAGAGTCTTTTGCCTCCTACCGCTAGACCACAATGACACAAAAGACCTTATGACATAACCATGTGATATGTTCAACAAAAACAAAAATGCTAATTAAAAACTAACAATTCCATTTAAAATTTAAAACAAGCAAACTAATAATATATTTAATTTATAGTTTTATACACTGATTTTGGGGTCGAAGCTTCCTAATCAACCACTTTCTTCTTAATCTAACATCTAATGCTAAAAATGTTTTAGCTTTATTATCATCTTCCAAGAAATCACAAGCATCCAATATAAAATCATCATCCACATCAGGTAATGCTTGAACACCTGCAATTACATTCTCTACATCAATGGAGTTTTTGTTACCTTCACCTTCAAGTTTCCTCTTTTCCATCAAACAAGAAACTGCATTACACATTTCTTGAATAGCACTCAACAACATCTCCTCATCTACCCTTGCTTTCTTCTTTGAATTCTCGGGATTTTCGTTGTTTTCCAGATGGCGCTTAATATCCAGCTCAGCAGCGGAGCGCGTATTGGAAGAACTATCGTTTTCGTTGGTGTTTGCTTCTTTGAATATGATGCACAAATCCTTGTAGTATGGCACTGGTCTAGTCATGTATTGTCTTGCATCAGAATTTGCCTGCACATTTTAAAACAATAATAATAGTATAATGATGTAGTTGAATGGCTGAGGTGGTGGTGGTGAAATTGGAACAAGATGTATGGGTACTATAGTAATTAGTTATTTGCATCGAATAATCAGTTTAGTTGCAGCTAAACGCCTAAATAATCAGATAATCAGATAATCAGTATCGGTTACAATGCACCGAGAAGCACGGTAATCAAATAATCAGCAATTAACACGAGTAAATACAAAAAAGTCCAATAACACGAATGACACAACATGTTTTACAAGATTATTGACACACAACTTTTAACATCCTTTGAATATAAGACATTAGAAACCTAGCAAAAGTTAATATCAAATAGATGCTGTGCTAGGCTCTTAGAGCATTCACAACCTATTCCCCATCTTTATTCATATAATTACACTAAAAATCACTACTTTTTCTCTCTTCTTTTCAACTTTATCATTAGTTTTTCTCTCTCCTCCACTCACAACCACTTAAAATATATTAAAAACATTATAAGGTTGAACAGTGTTTCCTAGTAAAATTTTCATATCTTTCACTCACAACAACTTATAACCATATCACATATAATATAGGCATACACTCACATAAATTTAGGGAACAGGTTGTGAATGCTCTAAACAGGTCTTAAACATGTTATATGGAGCCCATTTAACATCGTTACTTACACATGTAATGTGTGTCATACATAAACAAGGCAGGTTGGAACTGTTTAGACACATTTATAACTGCGTGTTATTAACCTGTCGACCCGTTTATGACCCAAACTCATTTAACTTCATGTCAAGCAGTCAAGTCATGTCCTGTTAATGGGTTGTATCATAAATTTCCAGCTCTAATAATTACTTTTATAGATAAGATGATGCAAACCTCGATGTAATCTTGCCAGACGAGATCATCAGCAATCACCATTTGGCGTAAATCATCCCACAAAAACCCTTTTGATTCCAAAAGCTTGTTTATAATATTATATTGTCTTTTAAATGTCTTATATCTGTTCTTCAATATATCAACATCATACTTGAAACCAAACCTTGCATTGAATGATTTTGTCATCTCAATCCATGCTTGCTTGCGGAACAAGCCATCGATCTGGTGTCCTCTCTGAACTTGATCAACCATAAGGTCAACAAAATAATGATCCATTGTTGGCTGCCAATATGTACGAACACGACTCCCGCCTATATCTTCATATTCAGATCTAGACATACCATCATCATCAGATTCTTTAGAGACTGATACTGTAAAATTTTTATCAATCATAATTTCATGAAGAACTTCCAAGTCAGCATTGGTGTTTTCAAAAGCATCGTCTTCATCAACTGATTCTGACAACGATTTCATCGGGTTTTTGTCAGAATTGTCAGGATCCCCTTCTGATAATATGTCTTTATATATCTGACATAAATCGTAGTAATATGGAATGGTTTTTATTCTATACGATCGAGCATGCGGGTGTCCCTGCATATGCATGTTCATAAGTTTTACCAACAATGCATTTGCAAATAGGCTAATTGAATGAAAAAAGAAAATACCAACTTGGTATAGGTAAGAAAAAACCTACAAAGTTTCAAGACTTTGATTTAAGGTAATTACCTAAGATAATGGCTTGCAAGCGACTAATTGTAACGACGAAAAGAAAAGGGTACAAGAGGTCAACATGAAATTGTGGTTACTCAAAACGTTTTATAGAATCAAATTTTATAGTGAAATCACTAGATATAAATCAAATTTTAACCACTATGCTATTGTGGTTACTCAAAACGTTTTATAGAACATTTTTTTAACTGCTTTAAGCACTTAAGTTCTAACAGTTTAACATGTAACCAAGTCTTACAAGTTAAACAGTTTATTCTTATTCAATTCCTATTTTTTCTATATTTTTTTCTTATTTATTTACTTTTTAATTAAGCTATAAGTAACCAATTTCGTGCAAATAGTTTGAGAAAAAAAAGGTACTAAACTGAAACCAAGTTTAGTTACTGTTTCATATAGATCGCTCAGACGGACTACTTATAAAAAATTTCACAAAAATTGATACGACGTAAACTTGAGTGATCTAAATGGAACAAAAACATGATATAACACTTAGTTACTTTTTATACAATTAGCCCTTCTAATTTCCCAAAAAGAACATAAAATTTCTAACTAACAAAGAAACTATTGTTTTGAAAATGAACAAACCTTACCTTGATGTAATCATCCCATACTTGATTATCAGCAGTCACCATATGTCTAGTATGATCCCAGCTAAATCCATTTATTGAAAGAAGGTTGTGCACCGCCTTGTAAAGATTTCTTAATGTTTTGTGTCGGTTTTTCAAAACGTCTTTTCCATAGTGAAACTTGAATTTTGCATTGAACAATGTTGTCATGTGTTTCCATGCTCTTTTACTAAACAAATGATCATCAATCTTGTTTCCTATCTCAACTTGTTCTAACATGAGATCAATGAAATATCTATCCATTTCAAGTGTCCAAATTGTGCGCAAACGATCTCTGTTTTTTGGGCCCATTTTCACATAACAATAGCTAACACATTAGCAACCCTGCACAAAAACAAGTCACGCATATTAGGTGTTTTGCGATTGCTTATTTGTATATTGTGTTTTGCTCAAGCAATAAGTTGTTTTGAGGGAACCTTCAAGGGTAGTGCAATGGTAAGCACCTGATTTTCCTTTAGCAAAGGTATCAAGTCCAAATCTTACTTCCACATGCCCAACACATTTGGTTTACCTAATTCCATTGTTAGCAGCGTACTGATGATTTGACGGGTCTTGTGAGTTTACTGGTAACGGGTCTCATGGACACCAAAAGAAATTGTTTTGAGGGTGTTTGGGGTTGTATCTAAACAGCTAATCCAGTTATTTGTGATTAAATTAACAGTTTTAAATAAGCAATTTAAAGTAAATGACTTGATTACATTAAAGCTATTATACTGTGATACAATCCCAATTCCAAAACACTATTTATTATGCATATTCTTTATGAAAAGAAGCAGCTTATTTCACCACATAAAAAGATAACAATAAGCAATCACACCTAAATTAGTAAGCAAATACTAATCCAAACACAAAATACAAATAAGCAGATTTAGTAAGCAATGCTAAACACCCCCAAATATAGTTATTTGTGATAAAAATAACTGATTTAATTAAGCAATTTTAAGTCAATTACTTGATCATTTCAAAGCAATTATACAATGATACAATCCTAAGCTGCTTTTGTCACCACATAATCACATAATAAACTTTTAACAAGCAATCACACTAAAAGTTCTGCATCCAAACACAATCCACAGATAAAACAGATTTAATACCCAATGCAAAACACCCCCTAAATTCATCAATATTCATCATCCACAACCAAAATAGTCTTTAATGGTACATTATTCGAATTTTACGAAACAGATAGGTAACACAATCAAATTCAACATCAGGAAAACAAATTCGCTTAAAAATCGATACGAATCTACGATCGGTTTATAAATTGACAAGAATGTTCACCAAAATCAAAGCAAATAGAGATGAAAACTTATTAGTATATTCATAGGAATGAGAAATTGTTGGATGTATGACATGTGTGACGGAATTCCTACGAACCTCGGTGGCCGACGACGGAGATTGAACGGCGACGGCGACGGGGTAATTTAGGGATAAGGTTTTCCGGGATACGCTATCCTCGGTCGTGATAAGAGCCTATCCCTAGATAAGCACTAGGCCCATTTAAATTTAACCCAAACAGTGCAAAGGCGAGGCCCAAGTGAGTTGTACGAGGTTTGTAATCTACTGGGCTATTTTGATTTAAAGTTTCAAACAATGATTTTAAATATTAAATAAAAAGAGAATAAACTATAACTAGCTTTTTCCGCACCACGTTACGTGTTGGGAGTCTGGTCATTTTTTCCACATATAACGTTATGTTACATTCATATATATCGGACCGGCTTGTTGGAAACCATAAGATAGAAGTCTTGTGGCGAAACTTTACAATAACAAACTTTAGTGGTTAGACTTGAAAATACGTGGCAGGAGGCTAGTCGTTTTTCTCAAACGCAACATTGTATTACGTTGGTTGTTATCATTCCGGCTCATTAGAAATAATAAATGCTAAGTTTAGTGGCAAAACTCTAAATTACTAAAACTTAACTACAACTTCACTATAATAGTTTGGTGGTCTAAGTCTAATATTCTAAACTTTAGTGTTTAAAGTTTAAAAACCAAACCGGTGGCCAAACAATAAAAGTACTAAAATATAACGAACAACTCTGCGAAACAACCACGGCTATGAATAGTCTAGTAGTCAAATTCTAATCTTCAAAATATTTGCGACCAATATTAAGAAACCAAAGCCAAAGTTTACTATTCGTTTAGCTTGTAAATTAATATTTTGTAAACAATGGCAATATTATTTGAATCATATCATATGCAAAATACTAATTTACTTTATATATTGTATAAATAAGATATGTTTCATTCGTAATTTAAGGAAAAAGGATGATTCGAATTTGAGAATGGCAAGTATACTTATTTGAGGAATATAAGTAAGCTGTAAACAAACTGAAACATCTATGACTTACTCCATCTTAGCTTGTTAAAAGCTTCAGTAGAACTAAGCTTAAACGAGATTAAGTTTAGTTCAAGCGTACTTTTAAGTTCCTTTAAAAATGAATTTGTATTACGAGCTTAATAATCAAAATTGATTAAGCTCCCAAGCTTGACATGTACTGTTTAAATATATGGTTATATATATTGTATTCTAGCAAGTGGGACGAGCCATGTTTAATAACTAGCAGAAGCAAGTTTTGTGTAAAATGACTTCAGGGTGTAATGGACGATTGTAAGAACCATCTAGGAACACAGGTCCAGGTATAGGCGGCAACAATTACACGACAATGGTTGCAGTATCACAATACTGCAGTAGTAACACAGCATCAAGGAGATGTTAGCAGTGAGGTGACGTTGAGTAGCGATGGCAGCAGTGACAGCAACAGTGGCAGTGGTGACACAGCGGTGGTAAGAGGTGTTGATGGTTGAAGCGCATTACTCTCTTCTAAAGTTTTAATCAAAACAGATTACTTCAAATCTGATTTAATATCTGATTAATTGGAAAATAAATTTATTAGGAGTTGTAGACTATCATAAATAGTAACTTACTGTCTTACTGCAAAAACGTGCAAATTCACCTGGTTGGCAAAAAAATGATTAGAATACAACAAACCAAACTGGAATAAGCTGACAAAATTCATTGTATCAAGAGTTTTAGTCTCCTAGAAAGAAACATTGTCAAACAAGATGAAATTAAAAGAAGCAGATGACTAAAATAAACCATAAAGCAACTAAAGGCATCCAAGATAATGGACATCCATAAAACTGAAGATTATCTCATTTCTTTGATTTCTTTGAAGCCCTGAAAAAAGATTAATTTTCTCCAAATCATACATCACATATAACTAATATATGTAAAAAAGATAACAGAATCTAATCGATACTCACTGTGTAGGTGCAGCAGTAGGGGCCGCTGCTGGAGCCGCAGGGGTTTTCTCCTGTGGACCCTGAAAACCAAAACAAAAGCGTTGAAAAACAAAAAATGACTACCGCTAAAAGCGTAAACCTATTAATACTCACTCGAGATATCCTCCAGAGCTTAAACGAGCTCAAACCTAAATCAAAGCTCATTTTAACAGATGGATCTGGTCCCAAACTTTACATACTAAGTTCCACTAGGATTGCAAGCCTAAAGAAGTTAACTATTTGTTTAAATACAATAACTTTTATTTTATATAGGTAGGTTACATAACAAATATTATTATATAACTTCGGTTAAAATTAACTAAAATTAAGTTTTGTATGTCTAAGATTAGTTGTATATCTATACAAAATTAATTCATATTTAGATATTTAAAATTATAAATATTTATTAATATTAAACGATGTATGTCCACGCCAAGCTCGAGCTAAAAAATATTTAATACTAGGTGACAGATAAAATCCAGAAAATCATTTCGAGATATTACAATATAACAAAAATTATATACCTGGGCCAATCGTTCCTCTCTTCGGGCCAATTTTCTTTCTCTGCTGGCCTTGTTCTTCGCACGTTTGGCTTCAAATTGGTCAGATAAGGTCTTCTCACGGGCCTTCTCAGCCTTTGATTTGTGGATGCTTTCCATTAGCACACGTTTGTTCTTAAAAACATTACCTTTAACTTTCATGTACATATCATGGTACATATGTTTGTCAATCTTCTTTGCCTCTCGGTACTTACGAAGCAAGCGCCTCAACACCCTCATCCTTCTCATCCATAGAATCTTGGTTGGCAGTCTTGCCTCCCTGGTACCCTTACGCTTACCTGTAGATCCAATTCGTAATAATATAAAGACATAAAGTTTAAAAACTATATTACATACTATTCTCAAACAAATCCTTGGATTATTCAATCAAAAAGATTTTTTCTATAAAGTTTAACACTAATCATGCCACAAATATAAACCTTTTTCATTATTTTATAAGTAAAAAAATGTAATGTTACAAAATAAGAGAACATTTTTAACTAAGAGCTAATGTCATAGAACATCAAGGTACTAAAGTTTATGATCTGCTTTGGAATTTATACTTAATAATACACCAACATAATAATCATACATGTTTCAAAAGATGATACTTTGACAATTTAGCGAGTATGCAACTGGTATGGTTAGTAAAAAGATGAAGTGGGTAAAGGTAAACACCTCACCAGACAGTGGGGTAGTTTAATTAATATGACTTCTTTGAAATGGGCTAGTTTGATAATTTACCTTGTTGAGATGGTCTGATAGGTAACTAGTGATAAACACCACATCAGTAAAATTGCCGCTTAGGAAAGAAACCGATCATTAAGTGATCAAATTACCAAGCTTGTACATTTCAGAAAATAACAATTGACATATCATGACATTATTAAAAACAATTACCCAAATTAAACAACATGTTGCTATCCTATGACATTACCCATTCACCTACAATAAAAACAAATATAATAAACAAACATCTCGTAGTGTCATCTTGAAATCCTTGATGCCTACAAGAAGTAATAAAGTATATCCGGAAAAAATAGAGAATACCATATCCAGAGTGACGACCCTTTCTTTTAGCCTCCTTCATTCGGCGAGCACGAGATCGAGAGTGAATCTTGGTTGGCTTCCTGATGATGAAACCATCCTTGACAAGCTTCCTTATGTTTTGGCCTACAGTCATGGAGCCACAAAAAGAAGAAATCAGCACAGTTAATGAAGTATAAAATACAATGCACGTGGGCATAATCAGCACAGCAAATAAAATAACAAATCAGAGACACTCATCATCCAATAACAAATAGAAGAAATCACAATTTAGTTTCTAACAATATTGCTAAAGAGTTTACTACTACTACATGAAACTATGTATAACAGTATTACTTGTGCTATGGTTTTAGTTACAGATGAACTTTACATTGCATCTTCAACTGTTCAGCATACTAGCAATGAAGTTAGGAAAACCTATTTAAAACCAAAATACTTGCTAACTGCTATGATACCTTAATAAGTGACCAAAAAAGAATTGCAATCGAATATTGAATGCAAACATTCACCTATAACAACAAAAACAAATTGATTACAAAGCCACCATCATCTAACGCGTGATGCAATGAAGAAATGAAAATTCAATCAATTGACCACCATTACAATAAACCACCAGTTCTATCAGCATAAAACACAAGCTCAATACAGATAATGATAAAATAACACAAACATGTTCAAGCTATAAACAATAACCGAATATATCCTCATAACAACAACACAGTTAACAATAAAAACTCAAAAAATGTTGTCCATATGTAACGAATACATTCTCAAATCTGAAAACAACAACCAATTCTATCAATCTATCATCACAACAACAATACAAGCAATCAAAACAGATCATAACAGGTTCAAAACACACATAATCAATGATTATTAGATGAACAATCGAGTAAACATATGAGTAGTGTAAAAGTGTGAACATACGAGAATTAGCCATGGAGATCTCATTGCCTTCATTGGGATCGAGCCACACCTTGCCTCTACCGCACTTGAGGACGCTAGCGGCGAGCCGCTTCTGAAGCTTCAACGACACCATTTCGTGTTCACGGCGGCGAACCAGAGGAGCTAGGGTTTGATGATGATGATGATGATTATATCATTATCTGTAACATTTGTGGTGGTGATCATTTTCGTCAATTAGATGGGCTTTGGTGCTTCTAACGAATAGTGACCCAATGAACTTTGGTTTGGTTTAATTAGGGATAAAGGGCCTCAGGCCCACCAACAAAAATATTAAAAATGTATAGAAATAACTTGAATCCAATCAAAAACTGATGTTTTAATCTAATCATTTTCTATTTTTCTGAAAACTGAATTTATGAGTGGATTCTGTTTATGGGTGTATGATAACTGAAAACTGACCCAAACTGCAAGTTGAAGTTGAATGCCTCGTCGATGATGGAGCGGGTGAGTCGTGTAAAGGCGGTTGTTTCGTGTGGTTCAGGGACACCTGAGTCGGCCAATGTAAATGGTCTTTTGACATGTAAAGGATAAAAGAAAGCTGGAATCTAAAGAAGTAAAGCCAAAAATTAAATCATGTAATTGTTAGATCATACAAGAAATCCTAGATATATTTACAATTTTGGTTTCAATTTTTAAAAATAAAAAGAAACAATATATAACTGACATGTGTAAGTGTGTGCTTATGAATGTGTGTGCGCATAAATATTTATCACACATGAGAAAATAACTCATTCGTAATATAAAGTTGTGTGTTTAACATAATATAATGTATGAAACCTAAATGTTTGGCCCATGCAATGATTAATTTTCTGATTTAAACAACCTAAACAATGATTGTGTGTGAGAGTGACTGATGTAAGCAAAATTAACAATGATATGTGTGTAAGATGCTCAAATTAGCAAGGGTTAAGGAATATATATACTATTTATAGCATACAACTAACTAATGTTATTTTTTATTTATTGAACAAAAGGGTGATTTAATTTATACAACTTAAACCCAACTGTTTAATAATAAGACTTAGATTATTTCTATGAATCATTATTCATTTATGAAGAATGTAAGATTATAACTCGTAATCTTTTAGTTGTAATAAACATATCTTACCACCAAGACCCAATCCCCTACCCACTTAAGAAAAGATACATGAGCATGACATGTGTAATCCATTAATTTAAACATGCTTTGATGGGTTTGGCATGTTAAAACATATCGTCGGTTTGTAATTAAACTGGTTAAATAAGCTGATACATTATACTTACAATAATATTTTTTTAATTTCATGTTCTAAATTACAATGTTGACCTATTTGATTTTAGTACAACACGAACGGGCATCCTTTAGTAAACTGGTTAAACATGTAAACCCAAATATAACATCTTCATTAGTGAGTTAGAGCACTCACCTTAGAATCTGGTTATTTTCTTATGAGATTTTTACGATGTTTATAAGTTTCATCCCTTAACAAAAATACTTAAACTTTAACAAGCAACTTTTTATGAATAGGGGTTAGTTTTGTCCCCGTCTACTTACAGTTCAAAAACATACATACACTTATACTTTGTGACGTGACAATCGGATAACACAATGAAAAATTCTATATACAAGTGTGAATGTGTTAATTTATACTTTTTGATTTTGACATGATTAAAAAAGATATGATTACATTAGGCAACTTAACTTATGGATTATAAAAAGATTAACATTATGGAAACCCGAGAATAATGATATGAAACTACAGGGGGTTTTCTTATTAGCTTATTAAGTTACTATGGCAGCTTTTTAGCTTATAGAGATAAGTTTTAGTAAACCCGTGTAAATAAATAAAGTATTAATATAATAAAATTTATAAATTTTAAATTGATATTTTAAGATATTATATGACTGAAATTATGTATAAGAAATAACTATAATTAATAAAACCGTGATATCAATTTTTTAAAAATTTGTTTTAATTTTTTTCCAAAAAAATAACATTTTGTTATAAAATAAACTGCATTAAAATGTCATTTTTAAAATTTTTCTTAATATAACTCCCAAATTAAATATTTTTTATTTTAAAAAATGAATTAAAAATACCACATTTTATAATATTATGTATTTTAAAAAAGGTTTTATGGTTTAGAAAAATTATTATTTTATAAAAAATTTGTTTATTCAGAAATAACATTATTAAATAGATCTCCTTTTTAATTTACTAAATGTAAAAGAATATTAAATAATATTATTAGTAATTAAGATAATTATTAAGATGAGAGAGATGCGAGAAAATTTTGATGAAAATGATTATGGTGCTAGCACGTGGCATCTCAAGATACTCTTTTATTAGAGTAGTAAGATATTATCACGGTGCATCAAACATTTTTAATTATCCAAAGAGCTTATTTGTATTTACTATAAGTTTTTAATAGGACGTTATTGTTGTTTAAGAGGACGATACTGTTGTTTAAGAGGACGATACTGTTGTTTAAGAGGACGATATTGTTGTTTAAGAGGACGATATTGTTGTTTAAGAGGACGATGTTTGACTAAATTTTGAAAAAGCTTATTAAATTGATAAGTATTTAACTATTACAACATGGTTTAGTGATAAGACATTTGATTGGTCTCTCATAAACTTATACACAAATATTTTATGTAATCATTGTTGCTTAAAAGCAAATCAATATGTTATTTTTGTAAAACATAAAAAAAACATGAACAATAAAATAGTGATAGTAAATCCATAAGCAACTAGGTTTTAAACTTAATGGTTTTTCATCTATTAAGCTTCAAATGTATCACATGTTTCACTATAGAGGCTCAGTCTTAGTACTAGCATTCTACGGTAAGAAAGTAAAATGGCTAAGATACGTGTCATTAGATACTGAGTTGTTATCGCATCTAATATCAGTTATTTTCTTACACCATGATAGCCATGTAAATATGTGATACCATCTAAGACATATTTAAAAGGCATTTAAGGTAAAAACAAGGCATTTAAATTCTTGTCGACAATATAAAACTAAGAGTAAATTACCATTTGCATTCCTGACGTTTGTTTATTTTAACCATTTGCATCCCTATAGTTTCAAAGCCTCGATTTGCATACCTGACGTTTATTTTTTTAACTGTTTGCATCACTAATGTTTTTAACTGTTTGCATCACTAATGTAACATCTTGTATTTTTGTCAACCAAATGTTAACTATGTTTATTCTTATAAGGGCAATTGTCACCTTATGTGAATCTTATTGACCAATTGTGCTTAATTTCTTTTTGTTTTTTTTATTCTTTAGCTTAAAAGTTAATTATGTTAATTATTAATTAATAAATAAATAATAATCATAATAATAATAACAATAATAACTAATAATTATGTTATTAATAATACTAATAATAATAGCAAGTTATAACAATAATAATAATAATAATAATAATAATAATAATAATAGTAATTGTAACAATAATAATAATAATTTATAA
>BJCM01065505.1:0-10786 GCA_018326385.1 Flaveria bidentis | reverse complement strand
CTTCAAATCAAAAGATTGAAAGTAAAATAATATTAATTCAAAAACACAACTGTAGACAATGATATGATATATGATAACTTGATAAAACCAAAGCCGAAATGAGAACGCTGATGAAATCTGTTAAATGCAATATCATCAAGCTTTACAAAGACAAATCGTAATGGTTGTAAAAGTGGAATGGTTGAGAAATATTTTAAAATCATGAATGATTTCATATCCAAAAACAGATACTCATGAATTCCTTCAAATTAAAAAGTAGTCGATCAAACAAATCCCGTAGCTTTTATCAAGAGTCAAATATAAACCGAGTATTTAAAAAAACACACAATCAAGAAATCGATTTCATAAAATCATAAATGATTATTACAGTTTTTGTTGATAAATTATTTGAAAAAGAAATGGATATCAGGTATGATTATATTTAAAAAAAAGTGCTTTAATTTAGGGTTAAATTTCTAATTTTTCTCTAAATATATCTTGTATCATAAGTTGACTTTTAGTAAAATGAACCTACACTAACATTAAGAACAGATGCATAATTAGACGGGGAAATGGAAAAAATAAAGACTTAAAAGAATGACACGTGACACCAAAGTTATTGTTTTATTAATAAGTAAAGATTTATAGATTATAGATGTGTTACATGAAAACTTTAGAAATCACAAAAGGTGAAGGAATCAAATAAGGAAAAACTAATACATATGTAACATATAAGACACCAATGGAACTAACTCCTTGTGATCTTCTTTGATAGCGCAAAGACGGAGACCCAAACGAGCAGTACAAGCGCGATGGAAGGTAAAAGTGACACTGTAATAGAGCCTGCCATATGGCTGCAAAACGAACCATAAGCGTTGCAAATCTTGTTCCATCGCGTATGATTGTTCCCTTTGAATCCTATGTATCCTACTCCTCCTGCTGCTCCTGTTGCAGAAGCCATGATACCTAATAGCAGCTGTACCATTTACATTGTTTTAATTTATAAGTTAATTGGTTTAGTCTTTTAAGAAGCTTTGTATAATGTAAAAGCTTACTGTATCAAATATCACAAAGTGAAGCATCATCTTTGTTGACCATCCTGTGAGTTTCATGAGAGCTAACACCGATAACAAACCGGTGATAACGCTGTAGAAGCAAGTAATGGACAGTGCTACAATGTAGTATCTGCACATACCACACATATCATTAAAGTTCTACAAATGAATCTGTTAAATTTGAATAATTGAATCTGTTAAATTTTAAGGTTTTGAACTTCTAAAGTGTAAACTTATTTCAATTTAGACATGATTATTTTGTGAACAGTTATAAGAATTTTATTTTAAAAGGGGTTTTTTTAGCTTGGATATGGTAAAGGTTTAGTCGCAATGAGAGATAGCGACTTTAACTTTGAAATTAAAATTATACGGTTTTTAATAAAATTAATGTTAAAACGTAAAAAAAAATAAAATTGTGCATTTAGATTGTTCTAAAATATTCAATAATACATATTATTAGAAAAAAAACTAAATTATATATTAAATGAAAAAAGCGGAATACAAATTATTTGATTAAATACCTACTTCTTCTAACACAATCTTTAAAAAACTAGCTAAAGGTTTTTATTTATCTCATTCATTAATCT
Organism: Flaveria bidentis; assembly: GCA_018326385.1. Taxonomy (NCBI): domain Eukaryota; kingdom Viridiplantae; phylum Streptophyta; class Magnoliopsida; order Asterales; family Asteraceae; genus Flaveria; species Flaveria bidentis. Next base: position 9,165 of record BJCM01065505.1, on the reverse strand, counting down.
ATAATCTATAATCTATAAATATTAATAAAATAAGTTTTTTTTACACTTGTCATATTTTTAAATCACATTTTTAACACTTGTCATTTTTTTAAATATTCTCATTTATTTTTTCCTCCAAAAAAAAACTAAAGTAATTTAAACATTCAAACAATTTCTCTTTCTTCATAAAAATTAATTTGGTCAAACAATTTCTCTCTCATCTATATTTTTTTAAAGTCAAACTATGTTTTTAAAAATAAATTTTATTAAGAAAAATAAAATTCATATATTTTCTAAAACATTGAACATTTTGAAACAAAATATTTTAAATCACTTGTTTTAAATTATTATAAAAAAATATGAAATTTTCTAAAAGTAGTTTTATTAAAACAACCAGAATAATTAAAAACTTGAGTTTTTAATAAACAAGATTTTTATAAACAATAAATTTATATAAAAAAACTTAAAACATATATTTAAAAATGAAACTATTTAAATAAGAGAGTTAAAAATAATATAATTGTTTTATCTATTGAACAAGTACGTATATATAATTTTATGCATATTTTATATTAAAATATCGTACTGTAACTTTTTGTGTTTAACTATAATCCGTTTAATAAATAAGTTTCTAGACTATCTATTTATCTATATATCAATCTATTTATAACATATCTATTGTTTATTTACTTGAAATAACTATTCAAATACAATTATAATCATATTTTATCTTCAAACATGGTTTTATAATTCATAATTTTTATTACTAATTTTTTATTATTTTATTAGTCAACCCGTGTAATACACGAGTTACTAATCTAGTTAACCTATAAATCATAGTCAAACTAAAAAGAGTTATATTTTTATACAACAATGTTCATTCAAGATATTTAATTATGAATGTTTTGGACCCGAATCTAACGGAGTGAATAGAGACCCTCATACAACAACAGTTTGAGTTTATATTTTGGGGTTGGTATTAGTTATGATGCATTTTATTTTTTATTGATTATTTACGGTCTTCGGAACTGTTTTTCATATATAACTTTAATTTTTTAAATTTTCTGGACCTTGTTTCAATTTACCCATAATTATTTGTGCAGTTATAAGAATGATTTTTTAGTATATTGTACAAATTTGTGTGTGAACTTTTTTCAATCATTTACTTTAGAAACTTAAAAAAAATGAACTTATAAAAAGTAAAGAGTAAAGATTTCACATATATCATATGACACAATCATTTATTTTGAATCTAATATTTACTAATCCGTTAGTGAAAAATTATTTTACTTACATAAAAGCTGGAGACTGGTTGAACTTTGCAACCATGGGTATCGCTATGTCTGGTGCAACCGGTATTAGTTTGGTTTGTTTGGAAGTGATCATGATAATGAGTGCAACCAAAGCCGTTGCAAACAACATGACCCTCAATACCACATCAACCACCACATGGTTCTTGGTGGCACCCGTACCAGTACTAGGCTTATAATCACGTGTTGGTGCTGGTGACTCCACCAATATTGTGGAATGTGATGGATTAATGGAGGCCATAGTTGCGGGAATGTACAAAAGCTAAAATTTGTTTTCTCGAATGATGTGATAATTTGATGTATGTGACCCCATCTACATTTATACAAGAATTGGTGAACTTCGTTGACATGCATGATTAAATGCAATTGGACTTTTAAAAATTGTTAATTTAGATACTTTGGCCATATTGTCATATTTGATATGAACAGACCAAATTATTGATTAATGAAGATTTGAATTTTTATTCGGGCCCTTTTATCAAAATTCACTTCATATTGTTTTTTTATATTTATATATTTTTTTAACAAAATATCAAGTGTACTTTGTTCTAACATGATTAAACGGATGCATTAGGTTGAATTGGATGTTGGGTCAAAACAAATTTAGGCCTAACTTGTTTCAAGTAAAAATAAATTTAGGACAAAATAGATTACTATAAATAAATATGTAAATCATGTGATTAAAGTTTATAACTTTTAAACCAACTTCCTCATAAGTAAATCATATTTATCGCCTTTAGGTATACATGATAATCACATATTACATCTTTAATTTTCATTAATTACAAAAATCATAAAATGACATAAGTCATAGCATCCACTTATATCCTAATATAACAACATAATATTTACCATATTTCACATTACACCTACGTCTGAATCATTAATACCACACAAGAGAGATATGCTCCAAATTTTTTTAACTTATGTCCCTCCTGTGAACAAGCATTTAAAGTAGTCCGTTTTCTCTAACTTTTCTAATTTATGGTTTTCAATGATCAATTATTTGTGATAGAGATGTAACGGTATAGATTTTTCAAATAACTTTGACTATGAATATGAGAGTTTTGATTTTCTATTTTGGATAGCAAGTTTATTTTCACTCATAAAAACGGTTTTGTAATAAAATTCTTGACATCACGTATAGACAAGTTTGATCGTATTGACTTATTTACTCACGTGACAATGATGTGGTGTCCTAATATCACACTCCCACCACAACTTAGTTTCAAATTCAATGACCATTACATTAAATGATATTTTAAGCAGTTGCCATTTTTTACCAAACACAAATCATTTTTTAAAAGTTTGTATTTGTATTATAATATATTAGGAAGTAGGAAGACAAAATACACCCTTTTGGTTTTCCTTTGTGAAAATGTCTCGTAAAAAAGTTAGGGTGAAAGTAACATTGGGAGCCTTAGGTGAAAAGAACTTACTTTTGCTAAGCAAAGGGCGGGTTTAAGAGGGAAAGATAGAAAGTAATTATCATTTATATACTTAGTGATTCGAGTGGATGAGAGTTAGATTTTTATTGAATAATCATTGTTCATGAGTTTGGTGTTCTCTAGCTTCACTTTATGATGTTTAATGTGGGAAGATGGATACTTTGGAGTAATCCATGGTGGTGGTGTTGACATAAGGTGGCCTCGATAGGGATGCGGTGGCTTTATGGTACCGGCAAAGACACAACCTTGCTACCAACGTGGTACTATCCAAAAAGACCTAGATTTAGGGCGTGCATGATGAAGGTGATGTCAAACATTGGAGACGTGTTGATTAGCCTAACGACTAGGCTTTTCTATTATTGATTCTATTTAGTTGTATCTTTTTATAAAATGTTAGTTGGTACTTAGTGGTTGTTCACACAACAATTATTGTGCTATAATTTCGGTTTAGTCATCTACTAATAACATGTGGTGGAAAATGTGGGCATGGTCGAGTTAAGTGTTCCCAAGAGTACGTGTTACAAATTTAGTAAATTATCTGATTTTTTTATTCACCTTATGACTTGTTGACCAATTATAATTCATATTAACAATTGAATTTAGAACACTTCTAATTTTCATTTTTGTTGTTAAAGACAATTCCACTTGCTTAATCATAATACATTTGCACATGATTTTCACTCGATTTCACTCAAGAAGATAAATTTAAAGCATAATAGGCAATATACCTTCCTTGTAAGCGAAATCAAAATAAATTGAGTGTAAATCGATGATTATGTAAGTGAAATTACCCTAAACATACAAAAGTGACCTTTATAAATGACATTGATTGAGCACAATCATGATGAATTATTATCGGTCACTCAATCATATTTTATATAATTAAATTCAAACAATCACCTCAAGGCGACCTAATAGCAGGTGACCTGGGTTCTTCAAATGAGACCCATGCTCAATCCCCACTAGGTGTACAACCTTGGGGTGCCCAGCTCACGACTTTGATTTGAAGCAAAAAACAATATTATAGTGTACTGTGATCTTGAAGTATAGATAGCAGTTTGAATCTTCATCCTTTGGTTATATTTCTGAGACGAAAGTATCATAGACTGATTAATGAGTAAAACAATATTTATAATTGTTTATTAAGATTCAATTTTAAAAGACCCGCCTAGTTAGAGTCTTAGAGATGCACAAAATAATCGAGTACAGACCCGACCCAGTGAATCCGTCCTGGACCCGGGTTCGGTTACAACCTGATGGGAGGCATATCCGGTGCGAACCCGTTTAAACCCGTAGGGTTGGAACCGGGTTTAGTTTTTGAGTCTTTTAGCGAACACGACCCGAACTCGACCCGGTCTAAACCCGAATTGAACCCGGTATTGGACCCGGTATTTGATATAAAAAAAGAAAAGAAAATTAGAAAAAATAAACTAAACCCGGTATTGTACCCGGTTCCGGACCCTACCCGGTTATGACGGGTAGGGTTTTCCCGCAAGTAAACCTGACTAGGGTTCGTACCCGGGTTTACCAATACCCGGGTACAAAAAAACCCGATTTGACCCAACCCGGTTTGAACCCGGTTTTGAATCCGGCCCAAAACCCGAAATGTGCATCTCTACGCCCAGTTCAATAAGAAGCTGAAAAGAGCCGAAGATCAAGCCAAGCCCGAGCCCGAGCCCATTAAATCCTTAATTTAAGCCTAATACAAGTATGTTGAAAGTTGAAACAGATGAGGGAAAAACCGAAAGAAAAGTGAAATTATGGACATGAGTCAAATCGCGTATTCCCTCGTTCTTGGTCCGTTTTCCCCCTTTCAAATTTCCAAAAATATATACAGCCAACGTTCACTTATTCACACAAATCACTCAATATCTAGGGTTCTTAATCTGTACGAATACTGTTTCTTCGATGTCAATCTCATTGTTTTCTTGTGAATTTGTAGAGTTTCTTCACAGAGCGATGGCGTGTTTCTCCTGCTGTTTCAGAATCAGAGACGATCATCGCACTCAGAATAATCGCTTTAATCAACGGATCACTGCAATTGCTAAGGTTAGAGTTGGAAATCAAGGTGATAGCTTAGAACATTGAACTAATTTTGTTGTTTTTGACTTGTGGATTTCATTTCGGCGTTCAGGAACCTGACGATGTCGATCCTCTGGCTAGCAATTGCGTGTGGTCTCTACTACCTCAGGAAGGTAATTGATCACTTCTCAGCCTTATAGTTCATGTTTTGGAGATTTTTGAAGTGGATTTATCAGATCATTTGCTTAGTTTAGTATGAAGTTTGATCTAATTGTTTATGTCCAAGTGACGCACGTTATTGTAACTGAAAAATGATATTAAGGTTTTGGCGATTTTGTAGGTTTCTAACTTAAATTATGCGTTATAGATGTTTTCTGAAATAATGCATTGTGGCTGTAAGAAATGTGATTTCCTTGTTGAATTTGTGTTGATAGAGTGGTTGTATTAATCAACAGATGAAGATGGGGATCTGTCACAATGTGAGGATGGGAGATATGGTGTTACAGGATCTCTATTACTGGATGATGAGCTGAGGGCTGAGGTAATAATTTATATGATGTTTTTAGACTAAGATTTTCAAACTGTTAAATGATGGTACATACTGCAAGAGCACTAGCAATGCTGCCTAACAAGTACTATTTATCTCTGTTGTGTTGATGTAATTGCTGAGCAATTGACCTTATCTACCATGGTTACAACATCATAAGTTTTTCGTTCCATCAGGGGCAGTGCTGCTACTTATGTTTAATCAACAAAATTTCTTTGCTATTGTGGTGCATTTTGAGACTAGAAACTTAGATCTGCCTCCACATACCAAGCCTACTACATACATTTAATCAAAATATTGTCAGTTCAACCATTCTATTTGTATATCTAGACATCAAAATGAGATGAAATACCCAAATTCTATGCTACTGCAATGGTAACATTGCAGTCTCAACTCTCACCATATACCTACTTTGAGCGGTGCATCAGCATTGTTACTGTTCTACTAGTTTCTGTCACCAATATGTGTTCTTAGTGCTTGTAATGAGACTATACTATCTGCCTTTCACTTAGTATTCAGTAATCTAGATGTCTGTTTTTACAAAAGTCCAGAATGGACTTCCTTAAGATTTTTTTAAAATAAATGAATTAAATTTTATGAAAGACTGAAAGAGAGAAAACTGTACAAGAGTTGTCCTTTAAACTTGCTTTGTTCAGTTGTTGAAGTATTGAGTCTTCAAATTTGATCTTTTCAACATTCCGCTTTGTGGTAAATCATGAAGCTCAAAGCCTCTGTCTCTCACTTTTAAGTTTTAACCTCAGCCTTGAAAGTTGAAACTCAATGATTTGCTAATCACCTTTACATCAGCATTTAAGTCAAACAACAATACAATAGCAAAGCAAATCCATAGAGGGAAGTTGAGTATTATTTCTGAAAAGGTTTGATATTACTTTTAGAAAAGAGCCATGTCTTTACTCCAAGTATCATTAGAGAAAGGTTGAATCTGAGTTGCTCATATGATTTATTGTGTCAGTGTGGCTTTAAATCTAGACTTTGGAAGAACTAAATTATAACTTATGCAGGCAAAATTTCTCAAAGCTTGTGGCACTTTACCCCAAACTCCAGTTGAATTCCGGAGAACTGAGAAAGCAAAAGATTCACAACCTCAAAATGGAGATACGGAATCAACATCTAATGCCCAGCTTCCAAACACTGCTATCGAAGAGGCATTACTAAAGCAACCTGATCAGTTGCAGTCTCCAGTCACACTTTCTCGGAAATGGGAGAATGGATCAGAGTCTTCATCACATTCATCAAACAGGTAGTTCATCCTCCATCAAATGCTCAAAAAATATTACATTTCTACATTTTGTTTTCCTCATAAACCAATCATTACCAGTAGCTCAAAATCATGTGTTCCATATCTTCAGTTTGAAAAACAAAGATAGCATCTCTAGCAACTCTTTTGAAGGCTTTGAGATTGGACCTGCTGCAAGCACACACTGCAAAAACAAATCCGTTCACTTTGAAAGCCAGAGTGATTCATGTTCAATGTCATCAAACAGCTCATCACCTAAAGTTATAAAAGTACCCTTAAAGCTATATGAATCACCATTTGATCACACCATTCCAAAGCCATCACCTTACCCAACTCCTCTAAAATTGACCGATGATATGCAAACACCTGGCACAGTTTTCCCTTCCTATGGCAAGAATCCAAGGATCAGAGTTCAGTATGTGTACTCAGGGATAAACCCTAGAAACTTTTCTCAATTAGATACACCAATAGAAGAAGAATGTATTGAGCAGTCTGATAAAGACAGCCCCCAATCACAAGTAAGTCTACAAGAAAGTGAAACCAAAAAGGAGTTAAATGTGTGTCCCACTCTGTCATCATGGCTACCCCCAAAGTCAAACCATGAAGGCTGCATTGACCAAAGTTTGACTGGTCAAACTCCTGGGGATAGGCCTATATTGGGTGTGGTTGCTTCTGACTGGAATGCTGATGAAACTTCTTTTACGCCCAAATGGGGGGATGGTAATGGAATCCCTAATACAACTAACAAGTACAGTGAGGTACATTTTGTTCATTATATAAATCTAATCTTTAGTTTGTAGATTTCACGACTAATGATTATGACTTGCAATGACATGTATCTTTTGTAGGATCAGAAGGTTAGATGGCATGCTACACCATTTGAAGAAAGATTAGAAAAGGCATTATTGGAGGATAAGTTCATCCCTAAGATGTAAGCGATACTTTGTGTGGCCTCTTGTGACTTGTTTACTTTGATGATAAGATAATTGTCCAAGCATGCAAAATTATAATTCTACTATGGATGGTTAAAAACTAGAAGGTAACTTATTTGGATGTTTGTAATTCATTTTATGTTCTTGGTTAGCAGGAATCAACTTGGAGAAACTACATGTGTTGAATTGTGATGAGAACAAGGAACATGAGAATGCTGGATTTTGGATCCGACCTTTGAGGTAATAAATTTGTTGACTGCTTTGATCTTAAAACTCAAAAGATTAAAGTGTTTGAGAACTTTAAGGAATCTTGAATAGCATGGATGCATGAATGCTTACACAATCACATAAGTTCACATGGTAATATGGTATTCTATAATGAGAAAGGTAGTTTATAGGAAAGCATCAAATTGTCATATGGCTATGGTCTATTTGAATATTAGGCTGATACTAAAATTTAATTTAGATAATATGTGATAATTTTGAGTTATAGTTTATGTAAATTATATTTAGGATTTGATTTAAACAAGCCAAATGAATGAGCCAGCTAACGAGTGGGCCTAAGAGTCGAGCGTACCTTGGCTTGGTTAGGCTCCACTCATTTACACTCAAACCACAAGTAGGCTTCAAGCGAGCCATAAGGCGCACACTTTTTAAACAACCCTAAATGGAATTAGCTTGGATTATTGTTGAAAATGCCACCTTCCCTTAGCGCAAGTGGACTATAAGCAACATGGGTTTCTAAAAGCGGAACTGTTACCCGCGTACTCAGAGAGTTCGGTTGAGTGCTTGAGTATAATTGCATGTGTGGGTCCCATGGATGGTGCCAAATGTCGAAACAAATACTTTCGCCTAGATGGAATGGAATTGGTGGTCTCTCTAATCTTAGCACGATTAATGCTTCATTACATCGGCCTGACATGATCATCGCTATTATCCATGCGCCAACCGCTTTTCTTGTTTCTTGTAGTGACGGTTGCATGTGTCACTTCACTCACTTGTTTATTCGTGCTTACTTTCCCATCCGTAGTAAATATTTTGAACTTTTATATCTGAATATAATGTGGGTATCTTATAAATATAGGGCGGATCACTTTTCTTCTTTCTTTATACAAAAATAGATCTTTATCGGGGGTGGATACAAAAGTAAACCTTACCTTTATCCGGTGGTTAAAGATGCTACTTCAAGTGAGACTCCTGGCTTCAATCCTGACAATACGAACCTATCACACTTGCATTAAACGATCATACATCACATGGTTCTTGCCTAAGACAAAAAAAATATCTAAAACAACTTTAGGTGTTGCTGTAAAAGTGAAAGATATGCTTATCTTACTCCTCTTGCCATGACTTCTCAAGGCAAAGAAAAACAAATCGAAGAAAATTCTCGATCTAATAAGTTTGATCTTCTTAGATGCATAGTTATATATTCACGTGTGGATTTTGACGAGATTTATCATATTTGAGTGGCATCTAGATATTCTGTTGATTTTAGAGACTATCACAAGTGGTGGATTATGCAGATAAACAAAGCCACAGAATAACAATTCGAATGCCCAAAAGCTTTTTGTTGTTATTCAATTGAGAGTGGATGATAAAACACCAACTGAGTACAAGCTTAAATAGAAGAAATACCACTAACGTCTACTAACCTGGAATCAAGAAAAAT
>BJCM01065504.1:0-14915 GCA_018326385.1 Flaveria bidentis | reverse complement strand
AGTTATAACTTACTTGATCATCCCAGGCCTTTTCTTTTCCGTACATGACCGCGGCACCAAAACTACGAGCGGGGTTGATTCCGGTGCCCGTGATCGGGATGGTGGCCAAGTGAACCATGAACACCGCGAATCCGATAGGGAGAGGTGCCAACACCTTTAACACAAACATTTACACATGTTAGAAACACGAAGATATTAATACAAGTAATTAAACAAGTGATGATGTGATACAAAGTAAATAGCAGTAAACAACTTATTAAACTTTTGTACTGAAATCAAAACAACGAAGGATTGTTTACTTACGGGGACATGAGAATCGCGTGCATTTCTCTTGGGATCAGTGGCGGAGAAGACGGTGTAGACAAGCACAAACGTACCAATGATCTCAGCACCCAAGCCAGTGCCTTTACTGTAGCCATCAGCAAGCTCATTAGCACCACCACCATAAGCATTGTAGTAAGACTTCTGGAAAGCCTTAACCAGACCACACCCACAGACCGCACCCAAGCACTGAGCCACCATGTACATAACCGCCCTGGGGAGGGTCACCTTCCTAGCCAAAAACAGCCCAAACGTAACCGCAGGGTTAATGTGTCCACCGGAGATGCCAGCAGTGCAATACACGAGCACGAATATCATGCCTCCGAAGGCCCACGCGATGCCGAGAATGCCGACGCCACCGCATTCATCAGCGCTGTGGTCGGGGTCGGTTTGGGACTTGTAGCCGATCACGGTCAAGACGGTGATGTACAGGAACAAGAGGGTGGCTATAAACTCTGCGATAATGGCTCTGTAGAATGACCATTTCTTTACCTCCTCTGCGTCAAACAGCTCAGCTGGTGGTGGGTCTTGGTAGTCTTTTGCACCGTATTCTGCACCCTCAATGTCTTTCGCCATTGCCTCTTTGAATCGAAAGCTACTTGTGTATATGTGTGTGTGAAATAGATAGAGAGACAGATAGATAGATAGATTGGTGTGGTGGATGATGAGAAGAGCGTGAAACAAGAGCAAGTATTTATATTGGTGCAATTGTACAACACTGGTGATTGATTTTGTATAGGACAAATGAATAATTGGTTACTAAAGAAGACTTATTATTATGCATTAACTAGGGTTGAATAAGATTATTGTACATGAACCTCATCATTGCCACCCACCACCGTCCATTCCATTTTCTTTTAATATTTAGCCTCCAAAAACTGATCTGTATGCCACCTGGATTCCACTAGCCAATCAGTGTCCAGAGTTGTTGAGGAGTGTTTTTCTACTATCTCAGTCTATTTGTGGCCATAAGAGTACCACGTGTCACAACACGAAATGACGTTAATTACATAGTTCTAACTCAAATTTAAAATTAATATTAAAAAAATGTAAAATAATCCTTAACCGAACTGATTAAGTTAAAATACTTATTACATATAAATAATAGTAGGTCGGATGTTTTCTCAACAATGAGGTTACTTTTTAAGAGGTTGAGGTGCGGTCTCGGCTGGAAAATAAATAGGTATGCCCCATTAAGTAACACTTTTCATCCGAATTAGGGTCGTAAATTTGCAGTTAAAAAAACCAAAAAGCTATGATTAATACATTCAATAAAATACAAATATAAAACATAAACTAAGTTCAACAAAGTAAAAAAAAATTCTGTGTATTATTATGAGTCTTTGATCGATGAAATTTTGACTTTTATTATTAGGTACTTAAGGCTAAAGTTTTAAGTAGTGGTCTATTAAGCATGCCTATTCAAGAGTAAAAGATGGCCTTTAGAATATGTATCAGTTATAATTTACGAGACTTAAAACTTTGGCTATACTTCAATGAGCAATATAAGAAGCTAACATTTGCTTGTGCTCTACTCGTTTTTAAACTCATCAAAACTATCTCTACTCATTTATAATCAAGCGGAATTCAAGTAAGTTTTTCGTGTCAAGTTATTTAAGCAAATCCGGTTTGATTAATTCGTTTAAGAAATTGATTGAACAAGAATGGTGAACTCCCTTAAATAGGAGCTTTGGTTTGCCTAAGTTTACAAATATAAAAAAATTGTAACCTTTTTATCAAAACTTTAGTTGGAGATGCGACAGAAAGTGGGGGTGGGATTTGGTTTTTTTTTTTAAAAAGGAAATTCTCAACTTAATTATGGATAAAATAATAAATTTCATAATATGTCAAAATCTAATAATCATCTATATCAACCTATCAAGGACCAAAAACGTGACCATTGAATGAATAACTAGTACCGTGTTCGTATTTCTAGAAGTTAAAGGACGTAATTTACGAGACGTTTTACAAGTTCGAATAAACTGTGCAAAATATTGAAATTTCTGTAAGATATACAGTAAACTTATAGCTAACTTAAATGGGCCTGGGCCTGGGCCCAGTTTATAAATTCGGCTAGCATGTTCAGATCCAGTTTCTAACCTCCTCGATCCTTGCATAATTAAGTTAGAATTATAATCCAAAGCCCAGTCACGAGATGGCCTAATTAAGGTCAAGTTGAGTAATCCATTACTCCATTACGTATATATGTGGACTCTGGAGTTTCAAGATTTCAAAAACATAATTATTTATTCAGTAAATTAATAAAAGTTAAGCTAATGGTATAAAAAAATTTATTAGACACACTTAAAAAGTTACAATATATATATATATATATATATATATATATATATATATATATATATATATTAAACATACATGAGGTTCTTAAACAATTAATATAATGAAAAATACTTGTTTATAAACAAATTGGTTTATCAACAACACAATGGTGTTTTATACAAACAAATTAAGAAAATGTTTACTTTTTAGCATAAGTTTACATCTCAGTAGTAACTAATCTCGTAGTGGACAATGGTGTGACATTAAAAGTATATTAAATTGTTGTTAAAAAGATACAATATACTACATCATTCTCATATTAATAGTGATTCAAATTTAATTTTGTTCCTTTTTGTAAACTCTAAAACGATGTTTTGTTAGTAATAGCCTTCCTTACGTTTCTTTTAACTTATTATATTAAGTCTCCCAGCTTGATTTTCTTAATGGGATGATAATTGAACGAAGATGATAAAGTAATATAACTTTTAGTATGTATATGTTTTATGAGATAAAATATGTAAGGCACTTGGTCAGTAATTCGATAAAAATAGAAATTTTCAAGTCAATTTTAGAAATCAACACCACTTAGATATTTTTAGATAACTAACCAACATACTTTTATTTCAATGAAAAATTAACTTTACTTATTGAAACTCCTGAACTTATCAAAGTACAATAAAATTTTTTCATCCCTCTTTAATTATTCAAAAAATCCATAAACTTATCTTGAGTGCACGTAATTGTGAAGAAAGATTTAAAATATTGACTGGTCCATCTTTAAAATGGTCAAATTTTATTAAAAGAAATCTGACATTGTTGCACAAAAAATTCTATTCCTTCTAATTTTGTCAAATTTAAGCGCTAAAACTTATTATTTTAGATTTTTTTAGAAATATATGTATTATAGACAAGTTTAAGAATCATAATATACCAACATTCAGGTGGAGTCACTTTTTCGTATATTATTTATATGTTGAGGACTTCTAAAATTTATTGAGGACTTTTTCATAAAATCATGTTGTTTTTTTCATAAATATTACGAGATTGTGTTAATTTTATATGTTATTATCCTTCTTTTACAATTATATTGAGTCATCTAATCACGATAATGCCATGTCGAATTGGGGAATGGGCAGGAATGGCATAGCTGTCAAACGAAATGGGCGAGGAGAGGCTATAGCATTTCATAAAATCACAAAACCATTCATAAATATGTTGTTTTTTAAAATTGTAGTATAACTTTAAAAATGTAATTTTTAACATTATTAGTAACACGTCCTGATAATAAAAATGTTAGGTGTTGTTCAAAAAAATTGTAATTTTCAACGATAACAATAAATAAATTTATATAATACTGATTTAACACTTTTGTCCTTATTTTTTTATTACTTTAACGACCATGTCACAACGCTGATTCTAGATTGACAAACTTATTGTTTTATATGTTTTACGTTTTGCTTACCCGGCTCAATACGCTTACTTTTCGTTTGATTTTATCCTCTTCGTTTTTTATTTCCTTTTTATTACAGGTTTTTCCGATGTTGATGGTCATTTGCGGTTGTGTGCCATTGATGCAACTTGACATTATTTTATTCTCCCCCCACCCTCTCGTTGCAACATAATAGGCTTAATACTAGTCATAAACTAAAATCACCACAAGAAATAGTAATGAAACTAATGTTACCGTTATTTCATGACACTTTTGAATAGGATCAGAATATGTTGCACCTTCTTTATATATTAATACATAATATAAATATATATGTATTCACTAGGCAAATATAAAATATTCAAAGTATTTTATATACATTTTAATCAAGTAAATTAAAGAGCTTTATACATATATTCATTTTACAGTACAACGTCAACAGTGTCAGACATCCGCAATGGAGGTCTCAATGGGATTATTATGGAGATCTATCACTCTTTTATGGCTCTCTGAGTCATCCATATATATGATTTAACCTTCAGTAATCAATAGCTGTAGATTTATACTTATGTGCAGTGTGTGACCACTAACCAGCTTTTGTCATCTATCATCAATACAATGTACTAATGTTGGTTTCATGATCAAATATCATTCATACTTGCAAAGAGATCATCATAATTGATGGTATTTTATTTAGTAATATTGGTCGATGGTATTTTAATAGATTGACAATAATCCAATCATGTAAATTCTATTTAAATCACAAGATAAATACTTGTTTCTAAACGTTTCATAAGGTCAACCTTGTAAGTAACACTACGTAGCATTGTCAAATCCAATCAACACTTAAAATATGGGATATGATAAGTCGATTTGATGATTTAGTGACATAACTTAGGTAAAATATACTTGACTGATCTAATTGGAATTCGATTTTTAACTAAATCTGGATTTTGATTTCAGTTTTTGGTTCAGTTAACACTTACAAAATCCGGTTATTTGGTTTGGTTATCAGAATAAACCAAATAACAATCAGTTTAACTGGATTAGCGAACTGAATAAACCAAATCATTTGGTTTAAACAGTTTAATCGGTTGAACAGGATTCGATTAGGCTTATTTTTAACTTAATCGGTTCGGTTAGGGCTATTTCTAATGAAAAAGTGTAGAGTTTAAAAGGTTAGTTCATCTAAAATTAAGGATACCACATTTTAACTAAATGATGGGGACATAGGTAAATATAATAAATCAAGCTATAATGGCTCGTAGGATGGTGTTTCAGTCACTTTGTCACGAGTGATTTTGACATTGTTCATCGTTGATTGCTGGAGCTACTTGGCTAACTTTGTTGTTTTCAGAGAAAATATTGATTTGAAAAGAAAAATCACCACCATACTTTAACGATCAAACACTTTTCTCTGAATATTGAAGGGCATTTAGAGGACTAGTGAGGCAGAGGAAAAGAATGATCCCGAATCTCGTAAATGAATTCAAGAGTAAACGAATACAATGGCTCTTAAATTTAATTCTCTCCTACGTCAACTTGCAACGACTTGTCATATTTGAATAGCATAAAGAGAAATTACTATTATATAGATATCCATTATTCCATACAATCGTATCATTTTGTTTTAATCACAATATACGTTTTTAGTTGAGCTGAGTTTCATATTAATTTAACAAGAATGAATTCCCCTAAAAAATTCGAGTTTGTAATTGTGATTTAAAAGAAAGAGGGTGAGAAACTAAAATATAAGGATTGTTTGGTAAAAATGCCAATAATACCATTTTCAAAAAAAATAAACTCCTTATACCTTTTATTAAATGCTATAACTTTATTATTATTATTATAAAACATTAATTAAACTAGGTAAAGGTTGAGAACTTTTCCTAGGCTATCATGGAAAATAGGAGTTTGATTTTGATCTATCATGTACACTAGTGTTATAATAGATAACACATACTGATAGAAATATATATATATATATATATATTGATGTTGTACCTTGTAAGACTCTATATCGTTTACTAAATGATAACATATACAAATTGGTTCTACTAATGGACAAATAAGATACAGCTTTTCTGAAACAATAGACGATGCAATAATATTAAGTAGGGGAAGTGAACCCCTCTGGTTTACTCAATTAAGTTTAGGCAGGAAAATGTCTTCATATCTCAGTGGGCCCACAGCCCAATTAGAGTTTATCCACTTCTGAGGCCCTATCAATTAGCTAGCTTACTTCACCACTTCACCTTTCATTGGACCACGTGTCATTCTCTTCTTCTTTTGACAATGTCCCAACAATTTAGCTTATCTTATGTAAAATCTAAAAAAACATAAAAGCAAACGTTAGGTTCTTTTTCCCGATCCATATTTGAGCAAGGAGGAGTGATGTTTGTTTATGTAATTATTTCATTAATAATGTTTAAATTTGAAGTTTGGTCCCCTTCAAGTTCTCTGATATCATATCATATAGTATATTTATCATGAAAATCTAAGGATTGTGTAATTTTAGAGGAGTCTTTAAAGAATATTTTGAAGGTAAAGTGACGTATTCAATTAAAAGTTATGTATTTAAGTAGTGCAGAGTTAATTGTGATAATTTAAAAGTAGAATATTTGTAGAGTAAAAATAAAAAATATCAGAAAAAATCAAGTTAGAAGATAAGATTAACTGTTTGTGGAGAAAAGTTAGCTCCTATAATCCTACTAGCTCAACATGATCTACAAACCGATTCAAATCAGGCCGAACCTAACCTATAACCAGAAAGAAGGAAACAAGTAGTCCAAAATGCTCTTTGTGAACATGTTTATTTTTAAAGTATGTTTAGAGTTTACTGAAATGTATATATTAAGTTTCTATGGCTGTTTTTTTATGAACTTATAATTCTTGCACCTCTAAAAGATCTATTTAGAACAATCAATTGCCTTTGGTACTTAGAAATCGGGTTGTGTTAGTTAGAGACTCTAATATATCGTAAAATCACAAGATAGCTAGAACATAAGTTTGATCGTATAATTATTATTAAGATGTCACCTTACTTGATGTATTATTACATAGTACACCTTTACGTGGTACACCAAACATCTTAACATAGAGAGTAAATATAGACCAAACTTGATGACTGATATCATCTAATTTTGTGTACTTAATAAAAGTGTTTTGATATACTGGATGTCAATCAACAATTTCTCAAAAAAATATATAATAATAATAATTAAAACTTAATAACCCACTTGGCTTGGACACTTCAAATTTAACTAACGATATGTTTGTTAATAGGTTTCTTATTTGTAAATTTCTATTTACAAGTATGTATATAAGTGGAGAATAGTTATCCGTTTTATTTATTCACATAGTAAATTATTCGTAATAATCATATAATATTTTTTTCTCCTTATCTATGTTCTTCACCTTTTATAAGTGCGTCTTATAGACGTAATTGTTTTTGTTTTAAGGATTAAACCAAAGTAAATCCAATGTTGTGTCTAAGTTAAATTAATATATAATTCAAGGGCCTAATAGGCTTACTTAATCTAATCTATAAATTATAATATGTTAACCATGCAAACCTCGTGAGTGAGACATGTTTATATCCTACCAAATTTTGTGGACGATTTCCAACCACTAATATATTTTATAAATTAAAACATATAAATTATTATTATATATAAATCTATTATTTGGTTATGTAATATTTTTTCTTACTATTATATAATTGTTGAAATGTGTGGACGAGTTACATTTCTGGTATCACGTTATTATTTGATCAGAATTTGTTTTATTTGCATCGATTGATTTAAGTGATATACGGAAGATCAGGTTCGAAAGTTTACTACATTTGAATTATAAATAACCAATATTGTCACTATCATTTAGGAATATCAATAGAAGTGATATTAAAATTGGTGTTTAATTATAGCATCACGTCTTTAGACTATGTCACGAGTTCTATATATAAATGAAATATTAACATTAATATTTTTATCTTGTAAGAATATGCTTGGTTTGAACTTTTTCATGCTTTTGAGAGAGTAACTTTTAAAAACAAGCTTTTATAAAAAAAAAGAAATTAATTTTTTTGTTTGGATGTCATATTTTAGCCTTCCTTATTAAAAAAATAACTACTCAAAGACTCAAAGTGGTTGTTAATTAGAACATTCAATCTTTATTGACCTAATCTTTTAGTTTTCATAAATATATTTATGTTTGTGTTCTTTTATATCGTTCTTAATTGTAAGGATCATTGATAAACGGATGATAGAGTTATCATGAAAAATTTATTAAGAAATAATTATTAGGTTTCTTTTTATTTTGTGGTATTGCATAGCTAGTGTGCGTAATGGTGCAGGCTCGTGTTTTTTGGCATGCAGAGGTGTTGGTAGTGTTTATTGGCATGAATATTCATGGTATTTTAAACATAAATGATCTTCAGCTAGTTACTAGTCAGGTTTATGTATAAATATTTATGTTGCTTAAAAAAATATAACTAAAATTAGTTTTAGTGAACATTTTTAACTTTACCTTCGACTCATATCTACAACTGATTACTTTCATGCCAAATAGAAAATTAAACTTATGCTTATGTTCATCGTGCGGTCGCTATTATTACTAAATCTTAACATATCAAATTGTATTGTGTTAACAAGCCTAAAGTTTTATAGAAAGAGTTACAAAATTAATTACATATATAATTTTTTTTTAACCTTTAAAACTTAACTAATATAAATCAATGATGACAATTGAGGTGACTAATAACTATCTTCAAAATGAAAAAAATATATCCTTTGTTGTTGAGCTGTCCCAAAATTAATACTTATGTGAATTAATTTGATTAAGATAAGACAAAACCAATAACAATAACAATGAAAAAAATTGAAAATTGTATTCATTAATTAATAGTATAATACTCCTTTGCTTAATAAAATATATAGTAAACTTGTATCTTCTGTATATCTTTTAATAAGTTAAATAGGATATCATACGATCTTCTATCTTGTTAAAAAAGAATATAACAATTTATATAAAAAAGAGAATAACATAAAGATAAGTAGGGTCACTAATAATGTCACTTACGATTTATAGCATAATTTAGTCGATCCAAGTTCTCTATTATTGATCACCACTAAAGGGTCCACCGTAGGCTGAGGACACACGTCTACACTATTCCTTATGGCCTACAATCATTCTAATCACCCCCTACGGTTCTGTCTATTTACATTATACCCCCTTTTTAAATGAATATGTTGTTTATGGCTTTATTTTTATGTAACCAATAACTACAAATAGCAACTAACTTTTAATTTTTTATAAATTGATGGATTTGTAATTTAAACTTCGGTCACTAGGTTTTTTCTCTTAATTTTGAAATTTTAAAAAATAACATCTTAACTTACGATATACATTATTAACTTCTTAAAAATCGTTTTTAAATTGAACATTTAACTTTTGTGCTTTCAGTTTAATCACTTTTAATTATAAATTTTGAAGCAAAACTAAATTGAATCTAACCACTTTCTATCATATATTTCGATGTAAACTTAAGTCATAAATTTAACCGAGCATTTCAGATTCCTCGTAGTGAGTTTGCATTTGCTAGTTAATGAAAACAACTAAAATTAACCAATATCTCCCGCATACAAAAACCACAGTTTCATAGGGCATTCACGATCTGATTCAGCCAGTCTGACAAAATTGATACCGAGCCACATTCATAAACTACCAAACCGGTCGAGTAACGTGCTAAGTGAAGTTCCATGTCAATAATCTCACCATCTCAATAGTGGGTGTCAAAAGTAACAACCCAAAACATCAAAGTATGCATTATGCAACTTGACAATACATGTTTTCTAACACAAGGCTTATCCATTACAACATTATATATACCATGACTAACCCATCACCAACCACCTAGCCCAACCGATCAATCCACCACACCCACTTTTATTAACTTGTCACAAAACACAACCAACACCAGACCCTTTATTCACAAATGGCCACAAGAAAACACCATGATCACCGATCAAAGTTCCTCTATATCGGTGATCATCAAAGAATAACTCCGGTCGACTCCGACGCCTTCGAAATGAACGAATCCGACATGTGGAACACCGTAGTCGATGATCATTCAACCGACCCTCAAAATCCCACATCAAGAAGATCGAAGTTCCCATTGAAATCACATCATCAAAGGAATTCAAAAGCACCCATGTCGCCCGCGGCGAAGTCGTTGCCGGTCAACGTTCCGGACTGGTCAAAGATCTTGAGAGATGAGTATAAGCATCATGAGAGAAGAGATGACGACGACGGCGATGACGATGATGATAATGATAATGAGATGTTACCACCGCATGAGTATTTAGCAAGGACTAGAATTGCGTCATTTTCGGTTCATGAGGGTGTTGGAAGAACACTTAAAGGTAGAGATTTGAGTAGGGTTAGAAATGCTATTTGGAAGCAAACAGGTTTTGAACAAGATTGATTAATCATTAATGTAATGCACTAATTAATGTGTGTGTTTGTGACATCGTTGGATGATTAAGTTAACGTTAACTGATGCATCGATGATTTGCAGGTCTAACATTATGGATGTATGTCTCGTAAATCGAAGAGTAATAATTTCTTGTTTTTAACGTGTATCTTGTAAATTTTTCTATGTTATTTTGTAATGTTTTAGGCTAGTTTTTTAACACAAGTTTGTTTGTTTAATGGGTATCACTGTGTCATATTTGTTGTCATTTTGATCATCGCTACTTACTTTTCTTAAAACTACTGTTAATGAAACATTTGTTACTTTATCTCGTATAGTCATATGATTCAAACATCAACCTTTTAGAGTTTTACATAGAAAAAATATATCTAGATCGAAGACATATTACATTGTCTTAAAATTTAGAAAGAAAATGGAAATTAATTAATGGAATACGTTTTTGTCAAAAGAAAGCTTGACAGATAATGTTAATGACGCATCTAAATCATTTTATATAAATCGGATGTCTAATCAACTATTTTGAAACTAAACGACGAACTCATTTTCTACTTTCTTGTCTATGAATTTTATTGGGCGTTTTTATTTGAAATTGAAATTAGAGATTTAGAGGTTGGAAAAAGGGTGTGAATAAACGGTACTAAATATTTAATCTGTTTATATTGTTATTTTTTAACTAATAAGTAGATACAAAAACAAGACTTTCTCGAAAGATCTTTTTGTAATATATCACTTGCTCTCTTATATCCTATACTTCTTTAAAATGAAGTTAAGATATTTGTTCCAACTTTTGTATTATAATTGGTGCTTTTTCTCTCTATTTTCATGTTTCGATCAACAAACTAATATAAAAAAAAAGCAGCCGAATAAGCAAAAGACAAAAGAGATATGTTGACTTTGTAAAGTTTTATTGGATGTTAACATACGGAACAATGTTCTCGTTTAACATCATCTTATCCTTTTTTATATGTTAATTTATATAAGGATATATATATTAGACGCAACAATATTAGTGACTGGTGAGATTGATATGTGCTTTAAAAATTAGTATACTTCTATATGTTTCAAGGCAATAAAAATGTAAAATTAGTTATTAAACTATCTCATTTTTGTTATTTTAATTTTATAAAATAACAACATATATTTTTATAAGGTAGCCATTATCCGTTTCACGAAAATGAATATTGTTATAAAGTTAAACATTTAGTGATTTAATTAGCGCAATATTATAATAGAGATGGGATATTTTAGAGACTAAGTAATATAAAATATTTCAGAAAATACATTGTTGTTTTATAAGAAATTGAGGAGGATATATACGAAGATAATCTAAGGCAATACAGATATTCTACGTAAAGACTATTTGGGCATGGTAGGTAAGAAAGGGCCACTCCATCTAAGAAAAGACTTCAAGGTAAAGTAATTAATTTATATCGTCAATTGCAAGTTCTTTTTTCCAATATATACACACACGTATTATAGAAGAGATCAAAATATTTTTAATTTGTTTTCACTTGTTTTGATAACATAATGGTAAGTGTCAAAAACATTTTAAAGAAATTCAGTGTTCAAATAAGTTTAGAAGTAAGAGTAGATGGTACTGTACTCCGTAAGTCATCAAAATAAAAGTTAAGTTCAATAACAAAACCATTTAGAAACTCCTGTTGAATACAAGAATTCAAACTCCACCTATAATAGTTTTGTGTAAACTAATTGTGCGTCTGGTAAAAAAATAGTAATAACTGTTGATTTTATCTTTTACTTTTTTTCAATGTTTTTATTATTTAAAAAGTTTTATATGCTTTATTATTTAGAAAAAAACACAATACCATTAAAAAGATCTTAATGGCTATACTTTATATATTCCAAACGGCTTATGAAACATTACATAATATGCGTTAGGAGTTGGGTAATTTTGTGTGCATCGGATATACATGTTAGTCTGATATAAATTATATATCAGGATTTTTTAAATACATTTCTTATTGTTCTAAGTTTATGTAATATATAGCCTAAGGAAAGGTGAAAATATAAGAACTAAGGATTAATTGCATTCTAGATTATTCTTTTACCCAAATATCAAAAAATAAAAATAAAAATAAAAAAAGTTTACGTATATGGTTGGAGTACAAGAGTAGCTATCTTTAAAGCAATCGAATGTATATAATCAATACTACACTCGTCTTATACCAGCAAAAAAAAGCTTTAGATTAAGCAATAATAGCTTACAAAACTCTTGAATACTTCTAGTAGGTTGTTAACATTAAAAGAAAAAATGCCATTTTTTTAAAAGTTGTAAATTTTCAATAAAAAACGAGTATTACAAACCACCAACTACTTAATGTGGTTACTTTGCTATCAAGTCCCTAAAAGTGATTTTGATTGGCATCGATCATTATTTAACTACTAAAAAACCATCTACCAATTAACATATAGTTATAAAATTTTGTTTGTTTTATAACTACTACAAACTAGTGTTTGCTTCGATAGTTAACTCTTAATCGAAGCTTTAAAGTGATAACTAAATTCACATTCTCTTTTTTTTTATTTTTATTTTGTATAAGTTTATTTGTTAAGGGTTAGGAGGAGGTGAGAACAGTTGACCAATCCAAACGAGATGCTTTTGGCTATATTTGAATAAACAAACACTTAATTTATCTACATGTTGTAATTAGTTAGCCACTAATCATGTTTATCTTGATTACTCAGCCACTACAAAGATGCGTCGAGCCTTCAACTAATTTTTCATTTAAATAAAAGATAAGTTGTGTGAATGCATTCTTAAGTTCTATTATTGTAATGAATAAAATATATATCTATTCAACTCTTCATGTGATAAAAGAACACTTTAGGTAGTAACTTAAATTTGATCACGAGAAAGAAACTTCCAACAGTTGTGTTCTTCTTCGCTTTCTTGTCGTTCATTGATTGATGAATATTGCAATACACACATTGAAAATTCAAACCTCGTGACCTAAGAATCCGTCGATTTATCATCTTTTAGCATATTTTCAAAACCTAAACGCAACATACTCACTTTTTACTAGGCGAAAATCATATGGTGAAAAAATTAAGAGAGGGTCAATAAAGTCCACGCGCTACATTTTCAAAAGTGTTATAAATTTTGTAGTAAGAACTAAGAATTACGCATTCTATAAATTTAATAATAAAACATTTTGTCTATTCAAGTTCATCTATCCTTTAGTTTGTAGATTTATATATGTTAACCATCATATACTCTGTACTCAAAAGCAAATTTGTTATTATTCAAGTTTGGTGTCTATGAAACTATGTAAAGTTTGGGTTGCCATTATGATTATTATAAATAGACCGGATCATGTTAATATATAATAAATACATACCTTAGTGTTATTATTATATTATTTTTCAGATCTATACATAATGTCACATGTTTTTGAAGAAGTTCAAAGACTATAAAATACTTCATTTGAAGAGTTGAATATTACTACAAAATGTCAAAATAAGCCCTTCGTTGCCTAGAGTAGTTTGGTGAAATTAGGAAAAGAGAGAGAAGTGTGGAATTTCGATTAGGTTATTTGTTTGCCTAACATTCAATAAAACTCGAATTTCGTGTATCACGTGACTTATTTACAAGCATTTCTTTTTATGTGAAAAATTAATAGGTTTCAATTGACCATATCATCTCTTAAGTCTTTACCAAACAGTTTTACATGAATTCAAATTGGCGTTTTTACCATGAAGTTCTAGGAGTGGTTTAGTAAAATGAACAATTATGTTATAAACAGAGGCGTACCTAAACAATTCGAGATTGACTTGTTAAAAGAGACTAAAGCAAGCTTATGCGAAATCGTACTAAAAGGAAATAAATCAAGTTTATACGAACTCAACAATTCTGGGTTGACTTTTTAAAAGAGACTAAAGCAAAGCTTATACGAACTCGTACTAAAGACGATTAAAGCAAGCTCATTTGATAAACTACCTAGAACCCAAATTTTCATATATAACATTTCACAACACTTACAAATCGAAACACATCAATCATCTATAGAAATATAACAAATAAATTACTAATAACATTTTTATTCACTAGAACAACCTATATAAAGGGACACCCCTTTTTATAAATCGATACCCACCTATACGTCGCGTGTCACACCCCCGCTAAGAGCGGAAACACGGGGATGTAACGAGACGGGAATCGTCATAACACATGGTAAGCCAATAGAGATGCAATATAATAAATGATAACAAGCGTGTCATGACGACACCCGACAACAAGGGGACTTGTGTCGTGTTTAGTCAATATTCACGACAACATAGCCATAAGCATACACAAGCTAATGATCACACAAACATGGATATCAACATTGTAATGTATTTCCCACAACCCGGGAACAAGTATCAAAAGAGTAA
>BJCM01065502.1:0-18136 GCA_018326385.1 Flaveria bidentis | reverse complement strand
TTTACAATCATTAACTATTGCTAGCCTGGCGACGTCTTAGATCTTTAGGCCTGACAAACCTATTTGGTGATAAAGTCGATGTATTGCCGACTCGTGATGACGTATGCTTGTTCATCATGGGAACCAAGTACACTTAGCCAATCTTATATACTTGTAATCAAGTCGAGGTTTGGTTGTAACTGTATGTGTTTTATAAGCTTGCTAACTCGTAACCATGGACATGAATTGTTACTTGTAACCCTTTTATATATATATATATATATATATATATGTGTGTGTGTGTGTGTGTGTGTGTGTGTGTGTGTGTGTGTTTAAACCATAGGAACTCACCAACTTTATAGTTGATCCTTTATTTTTAACATGTTTCAGGTTTCCTACTTGAAGATCTTTTTGTGCTCATATAGACCTAGTTTAAATTAAAAGTCTTATGTTATTGGTTGTATCTTGATTGTTTTGCAATTACTTATTTGTCTTGTAATGTTTAATGAATAATGACATTTAATATTATTTCAACTTAATTAGTTTCATGTGTTATGAGCAATCGTCTCTCATTCGTCCGCCCCGATGATTCCGCCGTCGGTCGGGGTGTGACATTTAAGATAGTAAATGTCTATACAAACTTAATCAAAAAATTTAAATTACTCCCCCTAAACTAATGCTTGCCAAACCTTAGATTTGAAAATCTTCTGTCATATGTCTTTTTGATCAACTGATCTTTTGGCACAATTCACTGATATTCTCCCCCTAAACTAATGCTTGCCAAACCTTAGATTTGAAAATCTTCTGTCATATGTGTTTTTGATCAACTGATCTTTTGGCACAATTCACTGATATTCTCCCCCTCAGATTAAGCTCCTCCTAATATATTTCTGACAAAGATTAGAATCTCTTGAGAATATTTCTTGGTATTGAATATGGGTTGTATCATTTTTGGATTACAGTTCATATCACAACTCAAGGATTAAAATGTATTAGGCATATGATGAGGCTTTGAAATTCAATAAACTACATTAGGAACATGAATCAATGTTGAACACACTTCCACTCTTTTGAAATAACTTGATAAATGACATTCTTTAAATAATGAGTACTCTCCTTGATTAAAGTCTGGCTAACTGTCCGCTCAGTAGTCAGACACGGATGCAAAACATCATCAAAAAAATATGAGCCCAAGTATTTCAAAAAGGGCATCTGATAGTGGTATAAGTCCTTGGATGAATTTGTGAAAAAGTGACCAAAGTTAATTTCTATACTTTTTTTTTGCTTTCATGATCAAAATGGATGTGTTTGTTGGTTGCAATCATCCACATTTATGTTTTTTTTTCTTTTTGAAGTCTTGTTAATCAGCTGTTCATAAGCATTTCTTGCAACACATCTGCATTTCTTTGCTAATTCATCCGCATTTGTTTGCAAAGCATCCGCATTTGTTTGCAAGGCATTCGCATTTGATTTTAATGCATCCGCATTTGATTTCAATGCATCCGCATTTGTGCTTAAAGTACTCGCATTTGTTTACAAGTCAACCGCATTTGGTGACAAGTCATCCGCGTTTGTTGCCAAGTCATCTACATTTGGTGAATGGTCATCCGCATTTGTTGACAAGTCATCCGCATTTGGTGACAAGTCATCCGCATTTGGTGACAAGTCATCCGCAATTGTGTATAACACATCCGCATTTGATTAAGTTTCATCCGCATTTGATTAAGTTTCATCCGCATTTGTTTTTGTTCATCCGCATTTGTTTTCAGACTTGAACAAAAACGATTTCACACTGCAATACAGGTCGGGAAATCAGCAGTAGCTTCCATTTCTTCATCAATTCTTTGTTTTTAATGATAATCGTGTTCAATTGCATCGAATTTTGAAAGAATAATCTAGTGAATGATTATAATTCTTCAAATCGTACCATATTAGAACAGATCTGATGATTTTTCTTCTTGATTTTGAGATGAACAAACGTGTTTTCTTCTTTTTTTGATGTTAATCTTGTTCAATTGCATCGAATTTTGAAGGAATAATCATGAACATGTTCACGATTCTTCAAATTGTACCATAGTTGAACAGATTTGTTGGTTTTTCTTCTGATTTTGAGTATGAACAGATAGGTTTTTGCGAACAGGGACTTTGTTCTTCATTTTTCTTCTTTTCTTCATTGTTCTTGACATTATTAAAGATGAAACCAGATGTAAAAACTAGATAAATCCAACAACCAACAGCTCTGGTACCATTTTGCTAAATCAATATTTCAGATTCACTAAGCTTAGATCTTAGGATTCATCTCGTTCAGATCTAGAAATCAAAATTAAGATGGGTGGACATGTGTGAATCAAAGAACAAAGAGATGGATAATAATAATGTTATGATTTCATTGATGTTGATAAACAAGTTACAATAAGAATCATAGATGGCTGGTGAAATCAAACCCACCCAAAGAAGAGGATTTCTCCTTGGGTGGTGATTCACACCATGAGAAACACACACAAAAAGCCACACCTACAAAAATGCACTAATGGGTCTATTTATATTATTATTACAACATGATCTAATTTTGATTTTCTAATTGTCTTGATGTTGACTTTGTCATGTTGAATTGTCTTGTATTGTTTTTGTTGTAATCAACTTGGTCTTTAAACTTGTACAACGAGATCTTCAGTTGGTTGTAATTATGATTTGGTAATTTTAGTTTATTCCATTGTTGAACCCCAACATATGTTAGTTAAACCCCAACATATGTTAGTTGTTAGACTCGAGCAAAACAAACTCTAGTTATGCTAATGTCACACAAAACATATACAAGTTATGCTACTACCAAAAATGGAAATACTACGCATAAGCTGCAAGTTATGGAAATGCTTAGTTATGAATCTGTCACGCCATGTGAATTATGAACATTTCAAGTTATGCATATTACGAAGATCATTTACCTTATGTTAATCTGAAAAAATAGTGAGACCAGCATCGTCCATCAATTTAGAATATATGATTATACCCATATGCATAACTTCTTCAAGAAACACCCATCCAGCTCTATGACTCTTCTACAAACATATATCTATCCTTCTTTCACCCCTGCTAAACAAATCTGGAAAAAGCACGAGAAATTCAAAGGCATTTTGGTCCTAAAACCCAAGCCAAGAGGTGCACATATCACGTACATGCATGTCTATGCACAACCAAATAAGCATTATTTACAACCAGGAGCTACAAATCTCATATGTTTTACGTATAAACCTATGTATCAGGTAAACCTTTAATGATTTCTACATTCCTGAGATTGTTTTTACATATAAATCTCCTATGTACCCTGATTTAGACCCAGGACTACAGCACGCTTTTTTAAACTAAGCTGATGCATACTCCCACAATTTATTATATAAATTCACAGAAAGAGCTAAACCTTACCACATTGGTAGATAGCAACCTAAGATTTAGACTTTTTATAACAGATGCTTACAAAATTATATACCTGATGTCAAGATTTTCCCTTATATCATTAGCAAACTTCTTAGCTATAACCTTAAAAATTAATCAAAAGAACAAAACTTGAAATTTCAAGCACATATTTTCTCATCCAGAAGTGTTTTTACTTGGAAAGACGTTCTTTGTCCATCCAAATTGCCCACAATCTCCAAGAACATTTAGCCCATCAACATTAGCTCCTTTTCACACTTAGTCAACAAGTTTTTAGGTCAATTCTTTCAAATGATATCTGGCAACCATTGGCTAAGGCAGATCTGTTTGTGTACTCTTTAATTTGACCAGGGCTTTTGTATCTCTCACCTAAAAAGAGTTGGTCTCATCGTTTAACTGATTCCCAATGCTAGAACACTTAAAAAAATTTTAACATACAAAATGAATAAGGTATAATATATGCCACGCAGCAAAAAAAAATCATTCTTTTTGACATTATAAATTACTCCTTACTTCTCTTTCTCATTAATGATCATGACATGGAGAAGTTCAGATTTCAAATACAGTTGACTAATTTCCTATTGATCTATCAATACAAGCTCACTTACATTGACCAAAAAGTACACATTTCAAGCAAGATTAAGGAGGACATACTTTGTTGAGATGTTAAACCTCATAAAAACCTGAGCTCTTTCACAGCACTCCAACAATTGAAATGTGCCCAACTCCATGCTTTTGCACCCCGGTGGTAAAAATTTCTGAAATCTCAAAAGTTATGTGTATGAAACGGGTTCATTTTGTGTAAATCTCACTATCAAATGCCCTAAATTACAAATGACAAACTTCAGTGGGAACATATTTGTTTCTTTCTCATCATTTCAATGCTATCTGCAATTGTAGATCCAGCAGTCCCAACAAAGCCCAAAGAAGCACAGCTACAGACAGTTTCTTCAACATGTAGAAGAATATCAGGCAAAATTTGACCCCTATGACATTCTTTCTTAATCCCATTATCAGAAAGAAATCCAAACTTCAAACTATGACCTTCATCTACAACTTTCTTGGCAGTTTTTTGAATCAAATTATCATTTTCCGAAAGAAGAAATAATTTAAAAGAATCTGGGTCATTTGCTAGCTCCCCCAAATAAGTTCCACTCCAGTTACTCTTGGGCAAATCCGTCATTACAAAAATTTGAATTGGTAGACTCTCTGTTTGTCTTAAAGAATCTAGTTTCTGTTTTAACCCCTGGAAAGTAGCCGTTCGGTGGTTCTTGAACTGGCCATCTAATAGTCTTAGTTGTGCACACAGAAAAGGTGACTTTACTGTGTGAAGAGCATAACCCTTCCCTGCATCCAAAATCTCATTTACAAATGGAAGAAACTCGATCCATTTTATCAAAGATTGAATCTTCTGATCTCTCGGAACTTCATGAATATCAATGTATGATTCAGACCCCTTATACGGGCTTGTAAAAAGCGAACCAAAAGATAATACAGTTGCTAGGTTTGCTCTAGACTGAGGACCAAGTGTAACATGAATGTCTTTCCTACGCCTCACAAATGATATCTTCTTTTTCCTTTTAAGTTGCTCATCAGGTTGAAAAGAATCTAACGATCCATTCTCACCATCTTCTTGGTATGTCCAAACAGTTGTCCTGCAATCCTCTTGAACAGCATACAAACAGCCATTCATATCACCACTGTACCCAGATAGTAGAGATCCACATTGTTTTAGCTTTTCCAACAAAGAATCTTCCATCTTTAAATCTTTAGCACAGAAATAGCTTACATCTATGTCACAAAACATAGATACAAAATAACGAAAATCTATAACTTGAATTGCTGAATCCGACACCAATGATGAAAGATCAATCACATCTGTCATTGATACATATCTGCAAGAAAGCATGACCAAAGAGCGGTCACATACAGAAGCATATCATTCAAATCACTGATTACAGAATAACTGAAAGTTCAACTCAAATGACTAAATGATGATTGAACTACTACAGCATACATTCTGATTAAATATCTGATCTTTCTAATCCATAGTAGTTACTATGCTCAGAAACAATCAAACAAATCCGAACAATCAAAAGAAAACTACAGAATTCACTTTACCTGTGGCTCTGAATCAGATCAATCGCATGATTCCACACAGCAAAACGAAGTTCTTTGGGATCAGAAACCCTAAATTTTGGGCAACTTCCAAGAACAACCGCATGGTGATCCAGAACAGGGGGAACAACCAGCGTCCGATTAAGTATTGCCGCCATCAGCACGGCGTTCTTGAATTCGGAGAGCTGATTGCTGAACCCACTGTGCGGTGCGTACCATAAGAACTTCTGTCCTTTTAGGGTTTTCAATTTGAGACATTGATTGGGTTTTAGAGAATTGGAGAAGAAGATGGAGTTGTTGAAGAAGAAAACAAGAAAGAAGAAGATTGAGAGGATAGAGATGGAGATGAGATGCTTAGATATGAAAGTGGTTGTGGGTTTCTTTCTGGATCTGTTTGTTTTGATGCTGTTGAAGTTGAAAGCTTCCATTTTTAATTGTTCGAAGCTTTTGGCAATGGTGATTTGGTTCAGTTGTCATGTGACAATGAAACCCCAAGGCTTCTTTCTTCTCGAAGACGAGTTAGATGTGATCGGTTTTGATGTTTACATGATCTGTATACCAAGTCTCCAAACTATATTAATGATAAGCATGACAAGGTTAGAATCATCATTTGACTAAAATCTTTTAAATAAAAAAATTGTATAATATGATGTACAATTCATTAAGCTCGAACCATGTTCAACATAAAGTTACAACCCCTGAATGGAGAAGACATCAAAGATAAGATGCAGTCCAGAGTTGTTATCGGGGATATGGGTACAACTGTATATTATCTTTTGAAAAGGTCATAAATACGGTTTTTCTTCCTCAAAACCCTACATAACATGAAAAGAGTATAGTTTTTGGTTTCTTATTCAGGCCTTCTTTATAGGATGAATAAATGACGGTCAATTCAAATTGTATTTTTTTCCTATAAACTCATACCATTTAGATTCCTTTTTGTTTTTTAACCTACTATAATCTTTTGGAGGTAAGATTGTTCTCGCTTGTTCTTCTGTTCACTGTGCAATTTCTAATTGATTTTAGTTGTTTTTTGATAAATTTGTGTTTTTGATTTTGAAGATAGCTTGAGTAATTGAGTTAGGTTAATGTTTGAGGTCGTACTCGATAAGTTGAATCCCTTCAGTTTTAAATTTTGTAGTGTCAAAGTTGGCTTTTTGGAAGGTGTGTTGTTTATTGGTGTATAAACAGTAAAGAAAATAAGTTTTTAGCTACTTAATTTATTTATTTTTCAAAGAATGTTTATTGTCATTTTGCATTTGATATGATTATTTCTGTAACCTTAGGCTATTTTGTGTATTGAGAGTTTAAATAAGCAAAGAGCAACACGTAAGTTACTTTTTAAGAATCGATGTTAATGGCACTGTTGGCTTTATTTTAACTTGAATGGGTCAAATGGGTAAATTTCAATAAAAATTTATTGAAGATATTACATAGTACAAGGTATGTTCTTTGTTTTTAGTTTGCTCATGCCTCAAATTTAGTAATATCTTTTGTATTTAGGAGTAATGTTGTTGTATAAACTAATTTGAATAGTTATATGTTACTTAATATGTTTTCTTAAGCTTTCAAATTTGATAATATTATTGCTCAAGTTTAATATGACATGTTAGTATGTTTCCCCTTAATGTATTGTAGTTTCAACTTTGATGTTTTCGTAATTGTATCATTGCATCTACATGGTAAGGTTTCAGATTAGGTTGTATTTTGTTGGTACTAAGTCATCTTACAGATTGGATTTGTTGGTAGTAGATCATAATACGATAGATGTTGTTTTCTTGTAATGGATCATATTACTAATTATACATTAACATGAGAGATCCCATAATATAAACACCAAAACAATCAGTATTTTAGGATTTTTTTTACATGTAAATAAGTTAAAAAGTTAAATGATATTTTTGTTAATTAATAGATTGTGAGATTAGCAACACTACATTGGTTCTAGCTTTAAGATAAGTATTTTTGGCTTATGTTTACCAGGTCTTTCCTTTGTTGTTTAAAAACTAATTATGGTTGATCATCGAGGGATGTAGAAGCTGGCCATATCCTTTAACACAAACATAAATCATGTCCAAGCATTAATCGTTCATGGATGAACCAAAAAAGGAACTCCAAGACATGTCATGTATCAATTTAACATATATAATTATAGTTTAATCAATGCACCTTCCTGATTCTAATAAAACACTACTAATATTATTTTTATTCGGTGACTACTTCAGTTAAAAAGGAGAAAATACAAGAAAGTCCTAATCAAGAATTAGTAGCAGTAAAAACAGAAGTGATACAAGAATCTTCCAGTTTGGACACCGATAAATAATGGTGGTCAAAGTATGGTGATGAGGTCATTAAGATTTGTGAGGCTTATGATAAAAAATGATCTCATCAAATCCAAGTAGTTGACATGCGGATATTTATTCTTAACGTACTATATTAATGACTTGTATTTTCTTATTCGTGTGTTCAAATATTATTTTTAACGTACTATGTTTATGACTAACATTTTGTTATTCGTGTGTTATTATTCAATTGAGTTTTGTGATGCTCATGACATTAATGGACTATACAATACAAACCACATAAGTATTATATAAAACAAATATCGCATTGTAAAATATCATCGATGTCGCTGCATCGCGCGGGTTCCTTATTAGTACAATGTAAACAAATAGAAGTTGCTACTAATATATCATACAAATCTAGCAGTTATAGTGTTATACGATCGTGTGGAGCTCTATGCGTCATGTAGTATGATACGATTCATTCTATAGACTCGTGTATCAATAGATGAGTGATAATAAGGATGAGTGAGTCTCCTGACCACTATTTGAGTGTCAAATCTTCTATAGAGATGAGTTTGCATGACATGGATCGAGTTATAAGTTATCTTAGTTTACTTGTGGTTAGTTTAACATATCTTAGTTCTCTTTTGCAATGAATCATTTGATCTATTAACTATTATTGTCTGATCTTGATTCATGCTCAATTAAGCTTTAATCTATCATTATTTTTTTGCTTATATAATCTGTTGTCTATTTTGATTTCAAATCTCCATTTGCAATTGATTTTTCTCTTTACTTTAATCAATTGTTACTTGTTTACCATTTAATATGTTCTCTTTTTTAGTTGATGATGTTTAAGTTAATTAAGTTGTTTTCTGTCCTATGTTGTTTTCTGTCACACTATAAACAAATTTGTTTTTATCGTCGGTTTGAGGCAAAGGTCTTTACAAATAACATATGTGTGAGAGCCTCAAAATTTTGTTTCGTTTTATGCTTGATTGTACTCATTTAACGATCAATGCCTTCATGTGACAAGATTAAAATTATATGAAAACACGTGTCTATTATTACTCATGGTTGTGTAATGTGTTTGTTTACGTGTGTGAAGAAATTTGAGACAAATGCTTGTAGTCAGACAAATGCTTGTACTTATAATTAACGATTCAAAATATAACTACTGGAAATATAATCCTTAGAAACATAAGTCGGATATATAGACATTAAAAATACATCCATTAAAATATTACAGTTGAATATGATTCTAAACATTTTATTCGTTTATATTTTTAATTTAATTAATTAATTTATTCTTTTATTATTTGTGTTTGAATTTAATTAATTAAAAAATAGTTTACAGGGAAATGGATGAAAGATGTGTATCATGTGTCCAAGGATTGAAAAATCTGGTATTACGATGTTTACGGAAGTGCTAATTTATTTACAAATATGATATCCTCCTTCCTTAATTTATATTTCCTTAATTCCAAAAACATTTACGTTGTTAATTGCCCTTTAAATTCAATTCAAAAGAAATATATATTTCGATTGAAAGCTGAAATATGAATTAAGTAAAAGTGCTAACATTCTTGTTGATATTTAAAGTTCTATAAGTATATGTGTATAACAATCCGTTGTAGTCTAGTTGGTTAGGATACTCGGCTCTCACCCGAGAGACCCGGGTTCAAGTCCCGGCAACGGAATAGTTTTTATAAATAATGAAAACTTTTTATTGTTTTATATTCTTACTGTTCAAGTCCCGGCAACGGAATAATTTTTATAAATAATAAATACTTTTTATTGTTTTTATATTCTTACTGGCATATATGTAAGCAATTTGTGGAACCGTTACTCAATGAACTTGCAATTATAAAATGATAATGATAGTATGATACAGGAAAAAACATTCTTTAACAGCAGAACAATAATCTGATGATAGATTGATAGATTTATGAAACAAAAAAACAAGCTGCTTTTATTAACTGATTCTGTGCATTCGGTGAGGTTTGCACAATCAAATATGAGTAGAAGAATCACAGTAACTGCCATCCCGTTGTTCGTCTTCATTACGTCAATCACACAGTGTAATGTGGGTTCACATCGATATCTAATCCTCTTAGCTTCGCGAAGGACTCTACTTTTCCCTTCAAAGTATGGAGTTCCCTTAATCTGTGGGGGCAACAATGGATAATGTTAGAGATCATATAGGCAATTTTCTTATTGGTTTTCTTTTTTAAAGGGGTAATGTTTATTTCTAACGGGTCAAACGGGTAAAAGAACAAATCATTTAAGAAAGAATCAGGACAAAAGCTCAAAAGTCGCTCAAAGTGTGCTTGTAACTTTTCATAAAAAGTGTTCCATTTTGACCTGTTACCAAACCCGTCAGCCCATCCCATATTGCCACTTGAAATACAGAAAACTTAAATAAAAAGGAAAAAAATTGACCTTGCAATCTCTGCACGTCGTTTTGCTTCTTCTGCCATCATGTTTATGTCTCTGAATGCGTAGTTTTCAGCAAAAGTCTTTGCTTCAGAAGTATCAAGACCATGGAGTGTTCTTTGTTCTTTTGCCCATGCTGCCTCACGGGCTTCCCTACCAAAGTCCTTTTGTGTGGAGAATGCCGTCTGCAAAGCACACATCGGTGCATCAGAATTCAATAAAATATGGTTTTTTGCTTTCTGGGTCTTATTTATTTGACATGAAGAGTGATTAAATAGGAGAGAATAAAAGCTTTACTCACTTTACGGTTGATAACATGGCCCCATGCTCTCCCACTAAGTGCATAGCTAACAGCGAATTTAATAGGGTCAAGCAACATGTAGCTTATGACGTTATACAACCATATAACTCCAGTCCAACCCCAACCAATCGCACTGACCATAGCAAAATCCCATGTCAAATATGCTGACAACACAGTGGCAAACTGAAAAAGATATCAGATAGACATAAGAAAAAGGAACTTGTAAATAAATCAAAAGGAAACAAACTGAAAAAAAAATAGAGGATTACCAGCTGAGCTAGAATGAATGCAGTAAGCAACAGCAGACCAGGTCTTTCCATGAAAGACCAACCCCTCGAGCGTGTGACAAATATTAACGCCTGGCTAATTGTGCTGACTTGGAGGTATACAGCTGATGCTAGTTTTGCATCCCATTCATCTTGTGTGAAACGGTCTTTGATTTCATGCTTATTAAAATCTTTTACTCCAAAGGTATCCTTAGAATATAATAGAGTGAAAGAAAGTTAGAAATGGCTTTGGTCCATCATAATTAATGTTTATGGGTCTATGAAACAAGTTCATAATCAAACGTGTAACATGGTTAAGAGTTATTATGACATAAGCCGTTTAACATTTATATTATTATTGAAACATGAAAAGATAAAATTGTACCGCAAAAAAACTGGTTCGACTAGCCAAATGGAAGAATAAGACTGTCATTAGAGCAAGATAGGTGCCAATGACTATTCCGGTTGTAAAAATTTCACTGAGCTTCCAGCTGTCTGGGCTGGGAGATGGTTTGACTCTATCTTTGGAAATAGTCATGATTGTACCTGCATACATATTGGGTTAATATTGGTTATAACAGATCAACAACAGATTTTGAAAGTAGTTGTTTTTAATCAATCATACCATCATTCAGAATGGCTATGACAAGAACAAGAATTGGAGGGAAGTTAAATCTGTAAAAAGCTGTCAGCAACATGAACCCTAACTGCAATAAAGCAATATTAAGGATTAAAAACGATGAATGTGACATAAATAATTGATCTACAAAGTAATGATTAAAACTTACCACAATACGTATGGTGATCGAAACAGCATATATCTGGAGAACAGAAAAGAAGGAAAGTTTTACATTTGAATCCAAGAATGAGAAAGTAAAACATTAATAAGAACAGTTAAGAAAGGATTATAGTTACTACAGTGTAGTTTTTCATTCTTTGAAAGATGGCTCGGCTTGTTAACACAGCACTAATGATGACACTAAGCCCAGGCTCAGTTAGAACTATGTCAGATGCGCTTCGGGCTGCATCTGTGGCATCATCTACTGCAATTCCAATGTCTGCTATCTTGAGTGCAGGTGCATCGTTTACACCATCACCAGTCATTCCACAGATGTGCTTTCTACTTTGAAGAATCTTCACTATCTCATACTTGTGCTCTGTAAAACAAATCAAACAGTTTACCATGAAAGGTGTTGATATCAACATGGGCCGGTAGGGTAATTGGTCAGAATAGATAATTCTTATTAGGGGCAAATATGGGCCGGGCAGGTTATATTTACCTACAGACACTTTTTGTCCATTATTAAAATTTGATATAGATAACAGTGTTGGGCCTATCCATAATGGATTTAAACAACAAATGGCTAATAACATCATATGTATGCGTTAAAAAATGAATGTTTTAGCTACTTTTAACCCGTTTGACTTGTTCCCTTTTCAGCTAATTTTTTTATTTAATTCAAATTGAGATAAAAGACAACTTGATTAAACCAATTAAAACTACATATGATTGGAAAAAGTTTTAGCTAAAGATGGTTACCTGGAAAAACACCAGCAAAACCATCAGCTTTTTCAATAAGTTCATCAACGGGTAAAGCTGCAACTAGTTGATCCTTATGATCACCAAGTAAGGATGATGAAGGATACATGTTAACACCCATTCCTAGTCGCCTCCCAGTCTCCTTAGCAATGGCCAGTTGGTCGCCTGAAAAGATTGCATCATGCATTAAGTTTTGTACATTATATATGAGATGAATAAATAAGTTAGACTAGTTGCTTTTAAAAACAAACCTGTGATCATCTTAACACTAACTCCAAGGTCTAAGGCTCTTCTGATTGTCTCAGCACTGTCATGGCGAGGTGGATCAAATAGAGGAAGAAGGCCTATAAATTCCCATGGACCACCAGGACTATCTTTACTATTGGCAGGTACTTCCTGTATTACAAAAAAGAGCAAGAATAAATAGAAAATAAACTTATGTTTCTTAACTGGGTTAACATGTTACCTGACGAGCTACTCCAAGAGATCGAAGTCCACGTTCAGCAAAATTGTCAATAACTGCATGTACTCTATTTTCGATCTCGGATTTGTTGTTTGCCAGATTCAAAATCTAACAGTTGACAGGAAATTAGAAAGTCAAAATGATATATTTCAGCATATACTTCACTTCTAGATTTTGGTAATAAAATGCGTTTGGGATACCTGCTCAGGTGCACCTTTGCTAACTCTATGCATCTTGCCAGCCCCATCAATGTATGTCAAAGCTGTCCTCTTATCAGTTGGATTAAATGGAAGGAAGTGCACTTCTGTAATTCCAGATCGTGCCTAGCAAAATTCATAATAATCAATTAAAACGAAAATTGTTTAAATTGTGCTTATTTCATCAAATAAAAAGAGGTGATATGAATACCTCCTTAGGATCAGCCAGCATCGACACTATAGCAGTATCAATGGCATCTTGGTTTTCCAACCTTGATGCTCTAGCAGCCATTAACACAACTGTGTCTTTATCAACACCACTTGCAAAAACCTGCAGGAATGTTTTTTAATCATGAATTAGAAAAAGACTTTAATAACAAAAGATATTTCATGGAAAAGAATTACCTCAATTAAATTTTTGTCAACAGTAAGTTTGTTGAGAGTTAAAGTTCCAGTTTTATCACTACACAATACATCCATTCCCGCCATTTCTTCAATTGCGGTCATTCTCTTTGTAATAGCTCCCTGTTGAGATAATCGATGGGAACCAATCGCCATTGTAACAGATAAAACAGTGGGCATTGCAATTGGGATACCACCAATGAGTATCACGAGAAGGTTATCTATTCCTTCACGATAACCTCTACCTTGAAGACCAAATATCACGATTAGTTCAATAACCATGCCTATCGCAATTGAGCATATGCAGAAGTTCCCAATTGCCGTCAAAACCTTCTGGAAGTGGCCAACGTGTGTGGTGCTGTCAACAAGATGAGCAGCTTTCCCAAAGAACGTATGGACCCCTGTGGCAATCACAACTGCCTCAATTTCACCTTGTTTACACGTGGATCCTGAGTACACACCGTCACCTGGATTCTTGGTTACTGGGAGAGATTCACCCGTAAGAGCCGACTGAAAAGAGTATGAAAAGTCAATAACTGATTCAACTATATGATTCTTCTTCAACAATAAATAATCAACTTAAGTTCTTACTTGATCAATCTTTAAAGGATCTCCTTGTAGCAGACGTGCATCAGCAGGAATAATGTCGCCTAGCTTAATACTGATGATGTCTCCAGGTACAAGTACAGATGCATCCTCTTCATTCCATTTGCCATTACGTAAAACCTATTATATCAAAATAACACTATTTTATTAGTACTTAGCTTACTCACATACAACTTAAAAGAGGCAATGTTGTAATGTTACTAGACTTGGCAATCTCGATTCTCGACCCATTTGTTTATGAATGTGTTCTATCGCATACAAAAATATTATTTAACGAAAAAAAAGGGGCCAAATGGGTTTATAGTTATCCAAGATATATACATAAACCACCTAAAATATGTTTATTTGAAAATTTATATCAACACTGTAGTTGCAGTGTTTCTTAATTACTATTAATATATAATTATATATAACTCTCTTAATTATTATACAATTATAGTAATTAATTACCTTCATTCGGTGTTTTCTTCTACTCACGTTATGTAAGGCGTACCTTAGCTTTGGGAGCCAAACGAGCCATGAGGGCTGCAGCTGCGTTTCCAGCATTATTCTCTTCTACAAAACTTATGGTTGAATTGATAAGCAGAAGTACCAAGATGCCACCAAAATCGTGATAGTCAGGGGGTTGGTCCTGTTTTCAATATTTTAAGGGCTAGAATCAGATAAAAAAAATACAATGATGTATACAATCATAGAAGTAACATCTATATTTTTTATAATAAGATACAAAAATGAACTAACCCCTCCTCGTGCCAAAGCAATAGCCATGATTGCTGCTGCTTCCATCACCCAAGACAGAGGATTCCACATAAACCCCAAAAACTTTAGTATTTTACTTTCCTGCAAATTCCATGATATGTTATTGCTTAAACTGTTGAAAAACAAACAATTGAACAAAATATTTGTGTGCAAGCCAAATTACAACTAAACCTTTTTCTCTTCCAACTTATTGTATCCAAACATATTCAAACGCTTTTCAACCTCATCAGAGTTGAGTCCTTCTTTTGTGCATTTTAACTTTTCGAAAACTTCTTCTATTGGTATATTTTCCTGCAAAAAGAAGCTATTTTTGTCAGACAAACTTGAGTTTACCGGTTGACGATACAGATTCGCATACAAAGACAGCCTACGACGCCTCTTACTTTTCAGAATATGTAAATTAGACAATTTTATATTAACCAAAAAATAATTGTAGCTGTCTTGTAACTGTCCCTCTTGAAGTTTTTAAGATTACTTGATCAAGGAGATACTTTAAGAAACTTTTATACTTAGCAAAGATAGATTGAACCCCATGGCCATGTAAAAGTATATAATAGTTGCTTATTTCTTCTTCAATTAAAAGATAAACGTTTTCTGAAACCCAAAGATGCAACTTAAACTATGCATTAGAATTGTAAGCTCTGTTCTCAAAAGCTCACGAGGCACGTGCCTAAGCCCTCAGGTGCAAGCCAGCGCAGCGTTGTCGCCATGTTTCAAAAGCCACATTTTCAAGTGCTTAGGCGCATTTTCAGGCCAGGTTCCGGCTCACTTCCGGCCAAAAATCATCTGAGCAGGTGTAAAACAATTACACTAGCTCTGCAAGCCTGGAATAAACCTAAAACAGCAAAAACGAACCCAAAACAAACCTAAAAGATGTCTAAAACCCCTAAAATGCTATTTTATACTATGCGCATCGCTTTAAAAAGCCCTTGCTTTTTAAGCGCCTTGCTCCAGCCCAAGGCTCACCCTTTGCACCTTGAGCGCGCCTTAAAGATTGCTAAAGTCATTTAATTGTAAGGCCATAGTAAAAGAAGGAAAAGTTTGTACCAGATCAACAACTTCTTTGTTAATTGCCTCAAGGGCAACTGCCTTGTCGTCGTCCATGGATACCCTTTTCTGCTTCAACCACGATCCTCAAATGCCTTGCAAAATCTGTCTATTAGAAAATGAAAATCACTTTATTTTCCCATCGTCACCCGAATTTATTACGCAATTGAACAGCTTTTAATTAAACTTTTCCATATAAACTAAAGATAAACACATCCAACAAGTACACAAAGGAAGAAAACATCCGATCAGAACCAACATCAACTTAAAGATTGCAACTTTAACCAAAACCAAAACATACACCAACACACACCCTCAAATCACAACGAAACAATCTCAAAGATTGCAACTTTAACCAAAACCAAAACTTTTTTCACTGAGACAAAACATCAAACAGTTGGTGCGCACCTGTTATAACCCAAAATCCAAAACCTTTAAACTATCCCACGTCCAGTGATCCTAACTGAACCCAGCTGGGGAAGAACAATGGAGTGAGGCGGAGGACATCAGTGTGAGAAATTGGGATAATATATAACAACAGGTGGGAGAAGATAAACGGAAAC
The DNA here is from genome assembly GCA_018326385.1 of Flaveria bidentis. NCBI lineage: Eukaryota > Viridiplantae > Streptophyta > Magnoliopsida > Asterales > Asteraceae > Flaveria > Flaveria bidentis. The sequence continues at coordinate 1,742 of BJCM01065502.1, read as the reverse complement.
ATTGCATCGATCACCACGATTGGAGAACACAATGAGACAGAAGAGAGAGAGAGAGAGAGAGAGAAAAAAAAAAGGGGATCCAAAGTACAGAAATTGATGAAATTGAGTATTTCTTGTGGGATTTTGGGAAGAAGATGAAAAGAAGATTTTGAAAGATCCGCCACCAGCTATAACTAAACAAGAACAAGATTTGTTGCAACTCATGTTTTCCAATAAGTTTTTGGCGCCAGAGTCAACTTCCAGTATCTTATATATTAAAAAAACAAATAATTGCATTTAATTTGAGAGGAATGAAGTACATCTTTGTCTGCGGAATGTTTTAAATTTGCTTTACTTTTATTAAAAAAACACACTCATGTGGGCGGTTATAGTACAATTTGGATTTCTTGTAGGAAGCAATAATGTGACAACAAGTGACATGATTGGTTCAATGCGTCACTTCTTTGCGTTCGGTAGACGGGTTTATGACACTCCTTACATTACATTTTTTTTTAAAGAATTTTAGCTTTTTTTTACTTCTAAGATGTAACAATTATGCTCATGGGCTACTGACTAATGATATTGACAATTGTTGGTTTGGATTTAATCCTTATAAATACAAGTTGATATATATATATTTATAGTAATCTATACTTATTAATAAAACAATAATTTTAGTGTCACATGACATTCTCTTAAACTTCTATTTTTTCAGTTATCGTTTAAATATGTATATGTTATTAGTGTTAGTCTAGGTTCATTTGACTAAAAGTTAACTTATCTAAAAGAGATATTTAAGCAAAATTTAGAAATCTAACACTAAATTAAAGCACATCTTTTTTTGGAAATTAAATCATATCCGATATTTTTTTTTATTTTTTCAAATAATTTATCAATAAAAACTATACAAATCATTTATGATTTTCTTCATCTATGAAATTGGTTCCTTAATTGTATTTTTTCATTAAATACTCAATTTATATTCAAATCTTGATAAATGTTACGGAATTTTTTAGTTGACTCAACTCCAGTTTGAAGGAATTCATAGCTATCTTTTTTTGAAAATGAAATCATACTCGATTTTAAAATATTTCTCAACCATCTCAGGTTTACGACCCTCGCGATTTGTCTATATAATGTCTGATGATATTACATTCGACAGACTTCATTTACGTTTTCATTTTGACTTCGGTTTTATCAAGTTTTCTTCAACAAAATGTATTTATTTTTTGTTATATTTGAACTTTCATCCTCTGCAATTATGATTTAACCTATCATTGTCTACAATTGTATTTTTGAATAATATTATTTTACTTTTAAATTTTTTTAAAGGTGATCTACTTCAACAGTCAATCTATATTACATGCTTTTACTTTTTAATTTTCTTTATTTTCTTTTTATATGTACTGTCATATTATTATTATTATTATTATATTGATAGGAGTTCATTTGATATGTACAAATTATTTTGATGTATCTGGAAGTAATATTAAAAATCATATTTTTATTCCACGTTGGCTTTGACACCTTTAGACAAAAGAATATCTTTTAAATTTCAAAGAAGACAGTTGTTGTTATCAGTGTGTTATGCAATGACAATAAAATAAGAGCCAATGATAATCGTTATCTAAAGTTGGTTTGTTTTTAAACATGGATAATGATCAACTCTATGTTGTATTATCTCGAGTTAAAAATAGATAGAGATTAAAATTATTAATATTAGATAATGATGGAAAAATAATCAACAAAACACCAAATGTTGT
>BJCM01065493.1:28941-47871 GCA_018326385.1 Flaveria bidentis | reverse complement strand
AAGCTCCGCCACTGTTTGTGATTGGTTGGTAAGGTGATCGTGATTTCTCTAATTTATTGACAAAAGTAACATATGTATGATGATGGGTTTGCATGTTTTAATAGCATAATATTTCGAAATGGGTAAGGTATCATATGTTATAAGATAACCTTTGATGATGTATACATGTATTGTTTTATAGTGTTCACGTCTTTCACGTTTTTTTAACGTGCTAGTAGTTTTAGCCACTATTTTTTTTTGTTTTTTGCTTGTCTACAAATAGTGTTGTAGTATACAATTTATAAATAAGAGTACACATCAAATGTCTGATTATCAATTAAGTTAAAAACTTTAGCCTCCAGCCTTGTGATTAGTTGTGAATGACCAACACTTATGCGGTATTTGTGGGTCCCTAATTATAGAAAGCAATTGATCCTCATAATTTTTGTCAAATTTTGGCCAAAATGTTCTATTTTTATAAGTACTACTCTTTCATTTACTTTACCGGAAAATAATATCAAGGTCATGAAGTTTTAATTTAAAAATAAATTGCTTAAAACTTAGAAGCGATGAAAGCTTGAGAGGAAAACTTCGGATGAGATGGCAAAGCTTGTTTTTACATGGAGGACCAGATAAGCCACGCCACTTAGAAAACTTAAATGGAAATTACGATTAATATAATAGTAAAGTTATTTAAAGTCAGAGTAGTAAAGCTATCTAGTTAAAAATTTCAAACTCACCTGTAACAACTTGTCAATATATGTAAGTTATGATGTAAATAAAATAAACTTAGATAGATAAAATGATATCTAGCCATTAAAAAGAAAAACTTAAACTTAGATATTATACCCTTATATACTAATTCTGCATTGAATACCTAAATACAATATTTAATCCATTTCTTTATACATAATCTTGCAGATTAAAACGCTTTCAATGCTAAAACTTAATACAAAGCATGAAAAAACACAGATCTGGAAATTTCTCAAACCGCAAAATCACAAAAAATGGTAACAGGAATATTAAGATATAATTTCTGAATTGAATTCACAACAAAATTAGTGAAATATAGAAGTACAAAATATAACTTTACTCAATCTTTCATGTGGTGTGGTTAAAACTAAACAACAATCCTCATTCTCCAAATACATCTTTCAAGATTCTACTCCTGCCAATGCAAACATCATCGCATCTTCTCCTTTTAAACCATGAGACATTGCCGGATAAGATCCATCGGTTAGGTTACCGTTGAGGTGGTGGAGGTACATTTGATTTGGCGAATCCGACCCATGCCACAATGGTAACAGCAAGAATAACCCATCCAAATATATCATATTTCAGATCGCTGCTCTTTTGTGCCTTTGGACCCTGCAGCTCACACCAATTATAACATCAACTGTCTTTTTCATCAACAGATAGTATTTATTATTTTACACTATAACTGATATAGGCTTATACCAAAAGTATGGGAAATATGGGTGATTTGTTGGAGCTAAAGCCTAAGGATGTCAGGGTTGGACGGTTGGTTAGCCCATCTAAAAATAGTTGGGTCAAAACATGTTATAGATCGGGTTAGGTTGAACTGAAAGATCTTTAGTCCTGTTTTCTCACAAAGTGTTGAATGCTATTAAAAACGGTATATTGTTTCAATAATATTCTAAATTTTGGAATAAACTTACTTGAAAGGTTTACGCAATAAAAGAGGTGCATAAAATGAATGCCGCAAACATCACACGAATGAAGGGGTAAAAGATGGAGTATTTAATTTTTAACCCTAAGTTTTTATATAAACATGATCATCCCCTCTTAGTTTATGCAAGCTTGCATGCAACTAACACCAGACGTCATTTTCTCCTAAAAGTACACTTGAGCGCCGTTGACTAGTTTGACATGCCACCTTTTTAGCTGAATGGTATTATTTTACCCGCTTGACGTGATTACAAAAGCTAAAATCTCTGTAATGTAGCATAAAATAAAATAACATGCTTCACAAGGTTATTTAAAAGTGCACTTCAGACCCGTCACCTTTTAGCTAAATTTTTTATTTACTATTTTACCTGTTTGACAAATCGGAGATAGAACAAAACCAGAACTGACTTAATTCAGAATTCGGTCGGAATAGAAGACCTGGAGTCCTGGACCAGAAAACCTTGTTCTGAAAACATCATTTTTGTCCCCTATAAATGGTAATTAATCCTTACATTTCTAATAAAATCCCTTGTAGCCGAACCAATAGTCCAATAGCAACAAAAAGAATAACCGAAATGCATGCAAAAGATAGAAGAAGAAGAAGAAGAGACTATACCTTGACATTTGAAGAAGTTGAAGGACCTCCCCCAGCCCCTGGTCCTGTTGCTTGTTGACTAAAACCCTGTTTATGGAGCTCTGAGTGTAATTCAGGAGCCTGGAAACACAATAAGTGTTGTATGCATAGTTGTCAATAGCGAATAGCGGTAAATAGCGACAAGCCACCTATATGCTATGTAGCGAATAGCGGTAAATAGCGCCCGCTATTTCGTGTTTAGCGATAAAGTAGTAGAAAATTTAAGAAAAGTTTAATATTCAATAAATAAGCATGTTTAACAATAAAGTAGTAGAAATTTAAGCAAACACCACCAAGTCAATTAACAATTAGTAAATTAGACAAGAAAAGTTAACAGTTACAAGAAAACACAATCAACTAAACAACATGAATCAATGAAACAAAACAAGTCAGCTAACAATTGATCAATTGAACAATAACTATGATCAGTCAATTAGTCAAATAGTCAATTAAACAAGTAAACGACACAACAAAACAGAGGAGACAAGGACCAGCAACAACAAAAATATTGTTTTTGATTTTCATCAGCACCGCAACAAAACAGAGAAGATGATTGACGTCGAACAACCCTCCTGATCCTGAATTGGATGATGAGGGAGCCGATGTTATTGAGGGAGGCTCTTAGGAAAAGGGATCGCTTGGTTGTGAGCCGCTATAATCGATCGATTAAGAATTTAAGGGAAAGGAAAAACCCTATCGGCCGCTATAATCGATCGATTAAGTGAAAGGGAAAACCCTATACCCTTTCGGCGGCTATAATCTACCGATTAATTGAAAGGGATCGCTAACTGCTCGCTATTACATTGCAAACCACCCTGTAGCGGCCTTCGGCCTGTACGCGTCATAGCGGCTATAGCGCCTGCTATAGCCGCCATTGACAACAAGGGTGTTATGTGTGATTTTTATCATGCATACAGAGAGGGGCTAAGCTAAGAAGTAATAGACAAGGTTGTGGGTGGTGTTGGCTAATTTGGACCTGTATTAAGTTGACAAGTTTATAAGAGCAAAGTATATTTGATGTTACCCAAATGCAATTTTCCAATTCAAAAAACTCATTTTTTGAAGAATGGGTTGTATTCGCCACCCCTATACTTAGATACATGCAGAAGAATGATGCAAAAGGACCTGGCTGCCATGGCAGAATGGCAGACCATGGTTAAGGCTAACAATTTCAGTATGCAAGTGAGCTTGTGTTAAGATTTTTTATTATTAATTTTTTTTTAAAGTTTGGACAAGCATAGCTGATACTGGTATAATGTCTCTAGGCATTGATGGTATGGCGCAAGTCTCGAAATAGTTGTTCAGTGCCCCATTATAATTTTGTATTGTTCATTTAAAATGCGTTTATTCTAGTTTTGCTAAAGTTCATATTTTTTTAATCAAGCTCTTAGGTTGCTATTGTATATTGAGAAACCAGTTTTTTACTATCTTTTAATTCTGTTTTTTTTTACTATCTTCATGTAGAAAATGGTTTCTAACACTTATGTATACTCCATTGCAATAGAAAGAAGTCATTAAATTTTAAACTCAGCTAACCTTAATTGATTAAGATTATTATCAACATAATGGTTTTGGTAACCATGTATAAAATGAATATTGACATAGTCAGTTTGGAAAGGATGGAATTTTGAGACGCTTGATGCATCACAACTTAGAGAAACATGACACTTAAGCCCAGTTTAAGATATTATTATTCTGGTATATGACACTTAAGTAGAACTTGGCTATCATATATAGATAACAATGCCTTATATTCACTGATTTGTGGAGTTTTTAGGCTATACCTTGAATCATGAAAACTGTTGTTAAACAGTTGAACACCTATGCTACAAAGATGCAAAATATATATGTGTGCATTGGGGTATATATGCATCCAGTTTTTCAGAAAACATTTCAAGATTTTATGTTTTCAGTTTTTACAAGTGCGTCGGCAAAAAGCCTTCTATCCTGGTAATGAGTAGAGTACTGCAAATGACTACTTTTTTTTGAATGGTTAAGTTCTTTACTTTTTAAACTTAAACTTGAATGTTTTTAGTTTGTAAAGACTCCTCTATTATGGCAAAAAGTTTTATTTAGTGTAATATGATGATTTTTTTTAAATACTAAAAAGTATACAACCAAAGAGTTGTATAATATAAGTTTGAGCTTTGAAGACTCAAAAGTCGAACATGGATTCTTCATTTCAGAAATGGAGTGTATTATATCAAAGAACTGATCATTTATCAAACTTACCCTCTTTTCTCTTCAATGTTTTAGTTTGAAGATATGACAGCAGGCAAGATTGTTGGTTCTGTTGCTGCAGCATTTGTGGTTGCATTTGGCTGTGACTACATTATTGCTGACAAAAAGATTTTTGGAGGCAAGAACACTCTTTCACAAACTTACACAAACACACATCTAGTAGCATAATCTGAACATACTTTCAAGTTTTAAAGAGAAAAATTTATTTTGTATTACATGTGTGTTTGAATAGGTACTACTCCATCTACTGTCTCAAACAAGGATTGGTGGGAAGAGACCGACAAGAAGTTTCAGGCATGGCCACGCACTGCTGGACCACCAGTGGTCATGAACCCCATCAGTCGTCAAAATTTCATCGTCAAGTCTCAAGCTGATTCCTGAACTACAATCTCCAGATGGTTATATGATGTTTCTATCTTCTAAGAGTACCTTTTTGCTGCAACTTTCTTTCAAAACTTGATCAGGGGAGCAACCTGATCTGTCATCTATTTTATTTGCTTGATTAGCACTTTCACCAATTTTAATAAAATTTGTCACTTACTGAATTTTCTGCAAAATTCGATTCCAAAAGATCGATATTGGAGATGATATTTTCCTTGCTTAAACAATGTTTTGTTTATTTTAATATTTTATGGGTTGACATGTTTAAAATTTTACTACCCGAGAATGACCTAATAATTGAAATGTTAAACATATCAACCCAAACCTGACCCGTTGAATAGAAAGGTTTAGACATGACAGTCCAAAATCTATATTATATGTTGCATTTTTTGTCGTGTTAAGATTTAACACCTCTAATACACACATGCTTCAAAACAAATGTGGTCGACCTTTCTCATTCTCTTATAAACCAACTTAAACCAAGATGACTTCTTCATGGAAGTGATCCATCCAGGTTGCATCATCGACATAGAATAAAATGTCAATATTAAATGGTGGGTTAACTTAACCATTAGCTAATCTGAATCTTCGACCTCAGTAGTATGTCGACAAATGGTTCATTACTTGAGATCTTTTGATAGCATGCCGCCTGAGATCTGTAATGTTAGTGGGATCTCTAATGTTTTATGTTGTTTTTCTCTCTGTGCACGTCTGGAACTTTGTAGACTAGATTGCAGAAAGATTTTCTGCTATCAAGTCATCAAATCTGTCAAGTTTTATTAAATATGTAGGGGTGTTCTGGGTGTTGCTTAGTTACTTTTGATGAAAATTCTTATACAAATCACTAACTACGGTTTTGGAAAACGACAAACTAAACTGGTCTGGTTAGGTGGTTGGCTAAGTCAGGATGATTCTAGCAGTTTCACAGTACAGCAATTTGGTTTTGATGGTTTGAGCTAATCCTTTTTTCTATTATTTAAAATCTTTAGTTTGTTTTTAAAATTTCAATAGAGATGCTTGGTAAATGTAGTACATTTATGAAAACGCATATTTAGAAGTTACAAAATATATAAAAATGTTCAAACTGTTTGTTTGGTTTGCACTTTACACACAACTACACAAGTGGGTTACTTGTCAACAAAACCATTAAACTGATCACATGACAAAAGGAGCCGTGCACTACAAATTGATAAACAATTTTTTTTATAGTTGATTGGTTGAAGGATCCAAGTCCCAAGGCACGGGAGGAGTGAACTTCTGAAGAACCGATGGCATTGAAGATGACGTGGCTTAACGTCAATGGAAGGATTAGCTCAAGCCACTGTATCAGACTAACTTCGGTTTCCAAAAAATAATATATGAACACCCATTTGATAGAGGGAAAGGAAACAAATCACCACAATAGTCTTCAATGATAGCACAATCTGTCGAGTGTCGATGAAGGTGGTTACATCATAAAACTTTGATGATACTCAATTAGAAATCAAGGTGTGGGTAACTTAAGCTTGATTCCTAACATATTACTGACATACGTTAGCAGAAATGACAAGTAGATTATCTTGTACTCACAGAGCATTCCACATGCAAATATTGGTAAACTATAGTATTGACACATTAAAAAAGAAGTTTGTGTAATTAAAATGACAATTTCAATGAAATGTTAAGGACAAAAATAACATTTGACATTTTTTACTAAAGCTTTTAAATAAATTTTTCTGGCATTGATCATCATTTGGTATGAGATATTAACGACGTTGAATGTGATGAGCAAAAAGTTGCAATCAAAGGATATGCTTCTCGATGTTGCTATTGAATAAACGAACAAGTTCATTATATTCTTAAAGAATTATATAAAATTGAGGTTGTCTAAAGCAATTGATGAAGCTATAAAAATGCTATAGAAATGATTGTTAATATATATTCTATTCGTAGGAAAGAACAATTTGTTGAGACTTCAAGTGAACAAAAAGTTTTATATTTATCCAAAGAGAATTTTAAAGTAAATTATTTTTTCTGAATTGTTGATTGATTACTTCACTTGAAACAAGATTCCAATAATACTAACAATGCAAGACACTATATGGTTTTTGTTTCTTCAAAAGTTGAAAGAACTTGATGAAAACGATCTTAAGTGTTGTTATATACTTCAATATGCATTTTTATCTATTATGAAAAAGAATCAAATATTTATATAATGAACTATGGAGTTGAAGTTGTTTTAAGATATTTTTAAAGGTTATTGGATTTTAATAATCTCAAATTTAATTTATTGGATGAGATTAATCCAAACTTAGTAAATGTTTACAGATACTTTTAATTTTGAGTTTATTTTCCTCCAACGATCTTTTATTAACTGAGAGTTAACCCCGTTAGTTTGTGGATTGTTTTTGTGGTCAAAACACTAAACATAAAGTTGAAATCTATCATCAGGTCTGTCATTTGAAACTTTTGCACCCAAAAATCCGTCAATCTTTACTTTCTGATTTGAACCACCGAACTCGTTAGATGTAGATTTCAGGTGATGATGGAAGTTAGATAATGGAAAACGATCCTAACTGATATTAGGCAGTGCTTGAGTTAAAAAATGACTCAAAGTTGACCACATTTCATAAAAAAACTAATGATCGTTAACTCTCAGTTAGTAAGAGATCATTAGAAAAAAATAAGTTTAAAGTTTGAAGTGCCTATAAACATTTCATGATTTGTGATTAATACCAACCAATAAACAAAAATTGAGACTATTAAATTCTAATAACCCTATTTTAAACTAGTAAAGTTATCGACCCTTTTTGATGATTTAAACAATCTAATTAAAGCAGCTCGACTTTTTTGCTAATGCATTAATTATTTAATTGCATATAGTGTTGTTGACTCTTCGGGTAACAATGACATTGACCAAAATAAGTGTAAAAATTAAATAGGTTGAATAACTACTTACGATCCATAATGTCTCAAGGAAAACTTAGAGAATTAGTGATGATAACTATTAAAAACGACATATTGGAGAGTTTGGATGATAAAGATTTGATCAAGAGCTTTGTTTTTAAAAACATTATGATGGTCTCACATTTCATTAAATAAGTTATTAGATAATTCTACTAGAATACTTTTGCTTTGTAACAACTATATTCGTTTCATAGATTTTTTTAATAAATGAGTTACTGATTTTATTGTACAGTGCCCTATTTTTTCTACTCACCAATGACCCAAAATTAAGTCATGTACCGTATAATGCTAACACATTTCAGAAACAGCATGTAATTTATTCTAACATAAATTTAAGCAATCTAAACAGTTAAATAGAAAATCAAATGCAAAATCATCACATCTTTTTTTCACCTTACATCATCTAAATCAAACTCAAAATAAGCATGTTTTGTAATTTCCTAAGTACTTCACCATGTTTAGTGAGAAACAGGCAAAACCTTAACATCATCCAACACAGGACCACAAAAGTGACCATAGTCATTAATCTTTGTATGGTAAAAAGCACTATAGAATGTAAGTCTTGTTCGATCCGAAACAGCTCGAAACTTAAAGCTCGCGGTTTTAAACTGCCCTTTCCCGACAGATTCGTATTTAACTTTGAGCGTTTCCTTAGCCGCGAAAGCCTCCACCATCATCGACCCATGACAGCCATTCTTCGCGTCTCCAATAGTGAATGACAGTTGGTACAGTGTATTAGCGATGGTGCGAATGATTTGCGCGATAGCAGTTTCTCTTCCACCAACCAGCTCGATGGCAGCTAGGCCCGAGGGCACTTGAAAGTGCCTCGAGTCTATGTATTTTGCGGGTTTCAGTGACTCGATGATCCACCCGGGGAGTGGTGAGACGACGTCGTGTATTTTGGGAAGGAGTAGGACTCCTGTTGAGAAGTTCTTGAACACATGGGGTCCAATCTCAAATCCACCATTTTTTACCAAGTTTTCTGCATTTGTGAACGTTTTATCTCAAATGGGTCAAAAAAATGTTATAACTAAAAGTGAAACGGGTCAAAAAAATATGTAACTAAAAGTCTAAAAGTGAAACACGTCAAAAATGTATGTAAGTAAAAGTTTAAAAGTAAAAAGGGTAAAAAAATATATGTAACTAAAAGTGAAACGAGTCAAAAAAGTAAGTAACTGTAAGTGAAACCGGTCAAATATATAGTTTTATATTACCTTTTGTGTATCTTATAGGAAGCATTTCTTTGATTGCAATGGCATCCAAAAGAGGTCCACAAGCAGGGTCCTCTTGAACACCGGGGTTATGAAAAACGACCCTCACTCGATTAGAAGTAGCCTCGAATGCAAAGGCGTAGGTGTCTCCACCGTCGCTGCTATACAAAGTTTGAATCGGGAGGTCACCGGACCGGCCTGAGGCCTTGACCCGTAGCACCTCATCTTGAGCACAAGTTCTAGTTGCGGAAAATGTGAGTGAGTAGGTTGACCCCACCTTCACATCAATAACTTGGGCTATCGACGCTTCATTACCAAGCCTTGCAGCATGGGCCCCACGAGGGATCGCGAAGTAGAACCCACCTGGTTGGGCCCCGCCCGAAACGTATTCCACCAATCCTGAGATTTCCCATTTTGGTAAAGAATATTTCCCTATGATCACTGTTTTTTGAAGGTTTGATGGGTCTGGTCCTTGTTCAAAGTTCCCATTTGCAAGTAGACCTAAATACATGTCAAATATATGATTAATTAATAAGAGTTGTTTTCATCAAAAACATTAAAGATTCACCAAAATCTTAAAAAAAAACTAATGTTGGTATGGGTACTCAATCACCAGTGGGATTCTGTTGTTAGCAGATTTACTAGTTAAGACAAAAAAATTTTCTAAAACTACAATAATCTTTTGACGGTATGCACAATAGACCCCAACTAAGTGAAACTTAAAGCGACAAACGGTAACCACTACAACTTTACAAGATACGTCCCTTGAATCTAACTTAACTTCAAAAGAAAACGGGTTCTAATGCTGAACTTGGTGTCGAGCCAAACAAATAGAACCCGTTTTCTTGCTATACATCCTGATCTATTTATCCGGACAATCACTATAGCAATCCAATTTTAAAAAATGCAACACAACTATAAACTTTATGATATACAAGTGATAACAACGAGACGTTAGACAACAAATATTAGTTCACATATAACGAGTCAGCTTACCATCAAGATATGGAGTACTAGAAGCGGCTTGAGAGTATGAAAAGCTAGATGAGAGTATGCAAAGAAACAAGAGAGACATCAACAAAGCCATTTTTGTTAATGTCACAGGATAACAGATAAAAACCTATGCATACATGCATGCATATATGTGTTTATATAGATAGATATAAGCAAAACAACATATATTACCGTTAAGAAAATTGAAAAATGGACAAATTAAGCACGTTAAAGTAGCACAAAATTAGGAGCAAAATGCGTGTGGGTTGGGTGTTGTGGGTGGTTGCTTTGGGTTCAACAAGATTAATGAGTGTCATTGGGTATGGTGATATTTTGTGTTTTGAGGCTGATGAAGCTTCTCCACTTGTTTTTAACGACAAATATATAACTTTATTTCAAATGATTTGTGTTATTTTAATCAAGTTTATACATCTGTTTTTCAATCGGGATCACATCTCCAATCCTCTTAGGAGGAACTCATTGTTGAGCAGTTTTTGCTAAGCATTTTTATTATTATTATTATTATTATTATAAATATACTAATTATCAATTTTTTGTTTTAGGGGTTGTATCTAATTTTTGTCTTATTCTTATTAATCTTTAATTTTTTTTAATTTAACTCAATACTTTTATATCTTTTATAATTTAAACCAAATATTTTTTTACTTTAACTTTAGTCCCTATACAGTGTGCGTTTGTATTTCAACGTTTTTACGCTTATTTTTCTTCCCTTTTAACGGTATCATCGCAATGCGTTGGTCCAAGATCAATTTAGTTATTGTATTATATGTTTTACGTTTCGCCTAACGACGATATGTCATTGTTCTACGTTTCAGTTGGCGGTCGCTAACGATGATGTGTGTTTGACGCTACTTAATTAGTATGGTTTTACGCTCCGCGCAACGCGAGTGACTTAATACCGGTTGTTATTATTATTATCCACTTTTGCAGTAAAAACAGATGGAATTTGCGTCATCAAGACTTCAAATCTTGCAAGTCTGTTAGTCACGTGCTGATGCACGTGGTTATGGTGGTCATATTGAATGGTGATCATGTGTTAAATAGTACATCACGAAGTTTGAGAAATAAATGGATCATTAATTGTAATTAACACCAGGGGCTCACGCAGCTATAGAAGCTAAGTGATTCTAGAGGACGTTGAGTGTTTGTTATAGCCTATAGGTGTATAGGTGTGGAGTGCAAGTTTGTTCGAGACCGTTTTGTTATATTTTTAACGAACAGTAAAGGTTCAAGTGTAACGCCCATTTGCAAGATCCAAAAGGTAGCATCATTGAAAGTCGTAGTTACTAATCGATCGGTGGTAACTGAACATTAAGTGGTAACTAAGCTACTAATGACATTTGAGCGTTCAATAGTTACTAAGTGATGAACAATAAGTAGGTTAGTTGGCGTTCGTGGTCACAACCAACTATTGATAGTAACTAATTAAGTAGTTCGCAATGAAAGCAACCAATTAATCATCACTTTTAACCAAGTTCAATTCCTACCGACTGTAGCCAACAATCGGAGTAGAACAATCGGTAATCAATTATCAAAATTATTACACCGTAAACAAAGCTTTAGGTAAATCTCTTAATATTGGTTTATACGAGTGATTAAGTGTTACATCAGTACCATTTTGAATACAAATAATGTTACAATAGAATTGACAAGTTTGGTAGTTGAAAACACATGAGCTTTAAGCTTCATCCCATAAGAAATACATCATCTTTATAATAAAATATATTGTTACACAACCGATAAACAATTCATCCCAAAGGAAAAACATTATATCTAAAACTCAAACCCAATGATCATATATATGTAGTACATACAATTTGTATGAATAATTATTTCATATCTTTATAGTACGTATCCCTTATTATTAAGGAACAAATAGACCTTATACCTAGTAATACCAAACCTTAACATCATCTATCACAGGGCCACAAAAATGACCATAATCATGAAGCTTTGTGTGATAAAAGGGACTATAAAATGTGATTCGTGTCCGGTTTGAGATGGCTTTGAACTTGAGAACTCCGGTTTTGAACTCACCCTTTCCTTTAGACTCGTGTTTAACTTTAACTGTTTCCCTACCCGCAAAGGCCTCGACCATCATTGACCCATGACACCCATTTTTGGCATCACCTATGACGAATGTTAGCTTATAGAACTTGTTAGGTATGGTTCGTATGATTTGTGCAATGGCTGTTTCTCGGCCTCCAATCAACTCAATAGCGGATAGCCCTGAAGGTACATCGAAGTGCTTTGAGTCGACGTACTTAACTGGTTTGAGTGATTCAATGATCCACCCGGGTAAAGGGGATATTATGTCGTGTATTTTGGGGAGGAGGAGGACTCCTGTTGAGTAATTCTGGAAGACGTATGGACCGATTTCGAATCCGCCATTTTTCACAAAATTTCCTGCAAGAGATGATATATAAATTGTTAAGGTCATTTTCCTGTGACATATTACATGTTTTACAGGAAAATAAAAAATAATAAAAACATTGCATGCACGTGATATCTTTTATAATAGTATTTTATATTTTTATTATGGTTTGATATATTTATACACGATTTAGATAGTACGTTGATATGAGAGTCTATTAAACTCTAACATGTAATAGATTGTGAAAATGTAATATAGATTATAAAATGTTAAGATATAAATGCCCAAAATCCTCTTAAAGTATAAATAAAAATAATAGAAAGTCAATGAATTTATTGTCGCTCACTTGAACACGCACGTGATGCAACATGTTCCATTTCATTATATCAGGATATAGTACGCGCAAATGTATTAACAAATATACTTAATTTAATGTCAAATGGTGGTTATTAATAAAATATTTTAATATTTGTAATATTTTTTTTTTTAAATTGTTCAATTCATATTTACCAACATCACGTGATCGAACTTTTAAATGGATAACAAGGGTGGTTATAGAATACGAGACACTTTAAATTATTATTTTCTAATTAACAGCTTAAGTTTGATTTATCGGTTTAACCAATTTTATTGAATAGTTTACGTTAAGCAAAATAAATCAAAATGATGAGTGTTTTACAAACAAAGAATCAAATAGTACATATATATACTTGAACGTACGAGACCGTATATTTATAATTAGTTTTTGTAAATACACGGGTTGAAAATATAAAAACTATATAATTCATAGAGGTATAAGTATTTCGTATGATTAAGTTACTATTACAGTACACAATGAAAAATAAAAAGTTACATTTATAAGTTATAAATATTCGAATTTTTCTTGAATAGTATAACCCAGTTGTCTTAAAATCACACTAAACTAAAATATATTAATATATCAATAAATATTTTTTGTCTTTTTATATTTCTTAAATTGAATATTATTTGGTTATAAAAATATATATAGTCAAATCAATATTATTACACAATTAAGTTAATAATATAAAAAAATAAATTCAAAACAAAATGAATTATTACTATTAATTTGTTTCTTAAAATAAAAACTTGATTAAAATAATATATTAATTTAGGCGGAGAAATATTTTTAAAAAGTAACATAAGAGCGTCATGTACCATTTTTGTTACTATTTTATTATATACTATAGAAATGTCACAGTCTGGTAACTATTTTGTAAAGTAATTTAATTTAAATTATTAATAAAAGCCAAATTACCAAATATAATGCATGTGATTACAAGCTATATCCATAATTACCCATCTTATATCAAGTATTAATTTTAGATAAATTAGTCCACCCAAGATTTAAAAAGAAAATAATATAATCATTCTTCATTTCCCCGCAATGTGCCGAAAAACATGGTCTTATCACATGTTATAATTTTTTTTGTTCATATTTAATTGTTATGTGGAGTTTATAATGTAATTATATTTCTTATGTATGGTTTATTGGTTATTATCACACGCTTTTAATTTTTGTTCAAGTTTTAGCAACCATTCCTATTTTCTTGTCCAAATAAAAAAACTAAGAGTGTGTGGATTTCACTTCTATAAGAAAAAAAGAAAAAAAAAGTTTACTTACGAACATTTCTGATGCAAATCTGTCGCATATGTTATTTAAGAGGAGTAACTCCATCTCAAATTGTTTTGTCTCTATTATTAATGGATAGTAACAATAGAACATTTCCTCACTTATCTAAGACAGATTTGAGATAATTAGTGACAATGTTTCTATTTACGATTATTTATCATAAGACATTATTCATACAAATAGCGACAATTTCAACATTGTAACAAATTCCATCTCAAAGTTGGTGAAGAAATTTGTTAGTCGCAAATAACGATGTTTTTTTTAATATAAATTTGTATAATAACTATTAACTAAGGTGTCAATGAGCCGCAAGTCGAGTCGACACGAGCTCACTGAGCTTGAGTTCTGTTGATTCTACTTATAAGAGCTTAAGCTCGACTCGTTTCTGCGTTATTTACTAATTACTTTAATATATTATATATATATTTTTAATTATATATTATATTTTTTACATACTACTTAATATAAATTATTTAATTATTTTTATCATATTATGTGTATATATAATTTATTATGTAATACTAAATATAAGTTGTATACATAGGCTTGTTTAGGTTCACAACCTAGTCATACTCGGCTTAATCTCGAGATGTTTAATCTCGGCTTGATTTGATATTTTACGAGTCAATATTCGGGTTGTTTAATCTCGGTTAGTTTATAAACTAGTCGAGTCGGCTCGACTAGGTTTGTAAACGAGCCGAGCACAAGCCAAGATCAGTTTGTCTCATGGTCGCTTGTTGGCTTGTTTAAACTTAAACTTAAATTATATATTATATAAATTATAATTCTAAATTATGACATATTATTTAAAATATAAAAACACATATTGTTGTTTTGATACTTTATAACGATAAACTAATTATAAAAATAATTATAGTTCTTGAAATAATAATTTTATATAACTGTTTTCAACAAATTAAAATAAAAAAATGTAACAGGTCCTAATTATTTTTTTAATATATACGAATGTATAAGAAAATAAAAAAAAACATTTTTTTGAAAATAAGTAAGTACTTGGCTCACGAGCCGGCTCTGCTCTGCTAATTTATAAACAAGCAGAGCCCGACCTCGTATTTTGAGTTCATTAAAATAAACAAGTCTGAGCCCACCCTGACTAGGCTTGGTTCTGCTCGTTTACGGCCCTAGTAAATATCAACTAGGTTATGTGCGCCTCAATCTACTTGTTTACACTAGCTAATAATAACCGGATGCCAACGATACTAGTTCAACTTATAATTGTTTACTCTAAAATATGACACAAACATATCCCATCCAAACACTCTAAAGTCTAAACTACCATATTGTACAAAGCAAATGAGCATTTTAATATATAACCATAAGGGAGATATGTTACCTGCAGTGTACTTCAAAGGTTTCATTTTCTTTATAGCAATGGCATCTAACAAAGGGCCACAAGTCGGATCCTCTTGTATCCCAGGGTTATGAAAGCTAACCTTCACCGTGGTACGAAGAGCCTTAAAAGCATATGCATAAGTGTCCCCTCCATCCGTACTATACAACGTCTGAATCGGGAGCTCGCCCGAGTGACCATCAGCATACACCACGAGCTTCTCGTCTTGAGCACAGGTTCTAGTGGCCGAAAATGTGAGGGAGTAAGTCGAACCTGGCTCAACACGAATGTATTGGGATATGGAAGCCTCGTTACCTAGCCTTGCTGCATGGGTCCCACGAGGGACCGCGAAGTAGAACCCACCTGGTTGTGGGCCCCCCGAGACGTACTCGACGATGCCCTTGATTTCCCATTTGGGCAATGAGTATTTTCCTATGATCATTGTTTTCTTGAGGTTTGATGGTTTGGGTGAAAGCTCAAAGTGGCCATTTGGAAGCATGCCTATAGAGGAAAAACATCAAAAAGATTATAAGTTATTTTTTAATTATGTAACTATTAGCATATATTTAGTAGTTTAATTGCAATATCATGAATAAAAATGATATATTTTTTATTTTTATGAAGAAATTATGAGCATACCATCACCAATAGGGGTTTGGTTGGCAAGAACAAGAGTGTGAGAAAGAAGAATGAAAAGAAAGGAAAGAGAAGTTAAGAAAGACATTGTGAACAAATGAAGTACAAAGGAGTACGGGTATTACACCCTTTTTGCACCTATTTATAAGTCCCTCTATGCATGTCAACATCTGAAATAATATATATATATATATATATATATATATAATATGGACGGTTATTTTAAAATGGATAAAGTTTCTAAAAAGCGGAGAAAATCACTGGAACAAGACACGCATATTGCAGGATGAGAGGTAGAATGTGTTTGGCACGAACATGGGCACATATAGAGTGTGTGTAAGTGTTGAAGTTAGACGCATCATTGTACGCATACTGCATCAACTTTCAAAAATCATCTTTTTAATATATCATAACTCCAATCATATTAAATGAATAAATTCTTAATAATGTAGGGTATTTTTTTTAAGTAAGAAGTAAGCTATTATTCTAATTTTTTAGAAAAAAATATGTTAAAGACGATTTGTATCTCATTAAAAGAAGTTATATCAATACATATCTTAGTTAGACGTGATGAATGATCAACGACTTAGTAGTGAGAAGTGAAGAAATTATTACTATCTAGTTAGAAAGATGTGTTTATATAAGTGATCTATCACTACCACTACTACAGAAAAATGTATTTGTTATGGTGAAATCGATAGGGAATCCGTAGCAAAACAAGTGTTTGCTATGAATTTGTTTTGTAGGTGATACTTTCATCACTAATTTGTCTTCTAAAAAGTTCACCATAACAAAAAAATTAAAAAAAAGAAGTTATAAGTTAAAACCCTAACTTCTTCCCCTCCCTCTAAAAATTACATACAAAGTTTCCACTAAAACTTAAAATTGCCAAATTGTGGTTTAACAAAGTATTTTTGGCTAGGGTCTTTAATTATGTAAACTAGAAATACACCTAAAAGTGGATAATTTTTAGATATCTACATCTTTTTTATAGATATTTCAACAATATATCAACGGTTTAACTTCTAAAGTAGAATTTAAACATCCTATTAAGACGAATTGTTATTTAAACTTGCAATGCCAAAGATCTTCACTTAAGGGTTTTCACATATGATATAAAATTATTTTACAATCTATTTCACAATCTCATATGTTTTTGAAGTTCCACGGTTAATTGCATCATAAACATGAAATTAACACAACGTACATACCCATACGTGACAACATTAACTTCTCGGTCATAGTTGTTCTCCTATACGATGAGAGCATAATAAATCTAACGACATTATTATCGTGTGTAATTCAGATCCATAGCCGTACATATCAACACTTTTTCAAAACCGTCGTTGCCTGTTTACCAGGATTTAAAAGTGGAATTATGAAACTAGGGGTATTGTTTACTTTGCTAATGACTAGATTCTCTTAATCATTAAAATAAAATAAAATAAAACAACGTTACATAATAAAAATTTGTATATTCCGATCCAAAGTAATTAATATTAGTATATAATATAATTTTTTGATATAAATTTTAATCATTTGAAGATGATGGTGGTGGATTGCATTAAAGTCGTCAATTGGGGAGAAGAACATATTACGCCATGTATGGGGGCTTCATGTGATTCTGATAGCGACGACCACAAGTGATTCGCAATTATACATTTGACTTTAATAGTTTATTCATTTTTAATTTATGAGAATCCATTATTAAAAACTTATTAACTCTATCAGCTACGATATTGGTATTAACGAATAAGATCATACATAACATAGCTAGCTAGAATGTGTTTGTTGTTGTCAAAATATGATAATCAAATAACAAACGCCCAAAATACAATCGACCCAAGCCAGTAAATCGTATGAATGAACAAATCAGATATCCTCTCTAACAAAGAACATCAAAGAGATGATCTAGAACAATAACTTCGTAAACAAGATCACACAAGAACGGGTCATCAATGTGATGAAACCCTATATGTGAATGAAGATGAACACGAAGTAGATGCTCTGAGATTAGTGCGTAGAATGAGTGAACGAGTCCGTTTCAGAGACTCGTGAACACTCCCTTCATAAAGGGAAGGAGACCCACGGAGCCCACTGCCACATAAGCCCAACAGCAACAGCTACAAGCCCAGCAACAATCAGCTACAAGCTCAACAAACGAGCCCAGTAGAAAACTAACAAAAAACAACATACACAGACATAGAGATGGGAAAAAAACCCGGGCACGGACCCTACCCGGTGAACCCGACCCGAACCCGGGTTCGGGTACAACCCGGGATAGGGTGTACCTAGTTCCGACCCGAAAAACCGGTGGGTAGGAACCGGTTTTAGATTTGGAGAATTTTCCAGGACCCAACCCGACCTGGACCCGGACCCGACCCGTTTGTACCCGGTTTTGACCTTTTTTTTCCAAAAAACTAGCCGTTTTTAACGGCTATATAGCCGTTAGTGTCCTTTTATGACCGTTTTTTTGGTGTTTTTCCCCTTAAATTAGTATACATAGGTGTGTGTTGATATGGTTGAGTACCCAAGCCTCAAACGTAAAAAAACAGCAAAAAATGCAAAAAATACTATCGTTTACTCTCGTTTTACATTTTTACTCTTTCATCTTACACTTTTACGCTCAATATAGCTCACTCTCAATCTTCCGTTGGTAAAGGTTCGTAACTCTCCAACCGTCGTTCGTGTTCTTGCACATAATTGTAACATGGATGTTTGGTGCAATTGGGATATGGTTGAGTTGAGTGACGGGTCTGTAAAGGCTCGTTGCAAGTTTTGTGGAGCTTTGCTTGCTAAAGATTCTAACACGACTTTAAGCAA